>JAYMSL010000713.1:0-21470 GCA_036897195.1 Plantago coronopus
ATTAAGGTAAAGGTTTTGTATCGGTCTTACGGATGATAACCGCTTAATTAGGGCTTAGGGGTAAGCATGGGGTCAAGGGCGGTAGCCCTTGGCCCCATGATTAACCCTAAACCCTAATTAAGTCCGTCGAATCCGAGTGGTTTTTATCTATATACGATTTGTTTTTAGTAGGGTTCACCATTTCCCCTTAGGTTTTATAATAATTGCCATAAGGTTTCTTCTTTATGACCCTAAGGTTTTCATGTGTTAAGGTAAAGGTTATGGTTTAGGGTAAATCATGGGGACAATGGGCGTTTGAATCCGAATAGTGATTTTTATTTGATTGGCTATTTGTTTTTAGGGTTCACCATTTTTCCTTAGGTTTTGTGTTTTGTGGGGTTAGGTTTTGTGTTTTGTTGCTGAAGGTTTTGTATATATTTGGTTACTTAAGGTTTATATGCATAATGGTTGAGGTTTCTGTGCAAATGGCTTAAGGTTGCGTTTTTTCTCTCCAGGTGATTAGAAGTCAAGGGCCAAAAGATACTTTGAGAAAGAAAAATGAAAGAGGCAAAAAATTGGAGGCATCGACGAGTCAACTCCAAAATATTTTACAGTCAATAGATTTGTTTTGCATTTTCCAAAATATTTTACAGTCAATAGATTTGTTTTGCATTTTAATTAGCAAATATTTGTATTATTTTTAACAAAGTTGTTAAGAATTTATAATTTGTTAAGGTTTTAATATGAATTCTTTAAGTTTTCATAAGTGGTAAGGTTTTAGTTAGATGGGGGTAAGGATTTAAAAGTGGTCTTTTTGTGGTCTTTCAATTAGAGTGGTCTACACCAAGACCAACTCTTTAAAGTATTGAGATGCAAAAAGCAAGTTGCAGATCTTAAATGAATTACTTTGCATATCACTAATTACGAGATTGTAAATATCTGGTTACGGGTTGTAGCTTTTTTTATAAAAAAATCTTTTTTTGTTTTTGTTTTTGTTTTTATCGATAGGATACTTTTCTCTTGTCAAAAAAATCGTGGAAGTACAAATGGTCAAATCTGATCGGTGATACCAGGTATTCAGGATTACTAGTTTACAAGGGAGACTAGGTAATCAAAATCAATTTTGATGATCAGACTAATTAACAGGACCGGCTCAGCTAGTTGTCAATGCAAAGGAGCTCATGTGCTTGTTGTACATGTAGCATCTCCGGTCTCTGGAGGAAGACAGTGTCGAGAATTTGGTGGACTATGAAAAGTCCCACCTTCATATTATGGAAAATCACAGCATTGCGGAGAGTTCAAACGGCATACCCTATGTAGTTTCAGCCATGGCCAACAGGAACACCGCAGCCCGCCATCCTGTACGGCTGTACCTTTCGCCATACAGTGGCCCAATCTCAACAGGACCATATGCCATACGTAGCTAGTAAAAGCGCATTCGAAGAAAAGGTGCAAATTTGTTTTGGGTTGAGAGCAAAAACAGCAGTGCTCCACATCAATGCACATTCCACTCAGTCGGCCTTTCGTGCTTAGGCGTTGGTCAAGGACCATACAAAGAACGAACGTGGCCCGCGACCTAGCTCTGATTTTTTGACATCAACATAGTACTGTACTACTCCCTCCGTCCCACAAAACTTTACCCGTTAGGGTTAGCGCGTAGTTTAAGAAAATGAGTTAAAGTAATTGAGTAAAAATGAAAAAGTAATTGAGGTAGGTTACTTTTTGAGAATGTATGGTGATAAAGAAGTGTATTGATGTTAAAATAATGTTTTAGTGTGTGGGGTAGATTCCTTATTTGGTAATGGGTAAAGTTTTGTGATACATTCAAAAATGGAAAGCGGGTAAAGTTTTGTGGGACGGAGGGAGTACTAGTTATTTCGGTTTGTACTAATCTACATAGATTTCATTTCAGTGTAACCAAAAATAATGTAAGTGGATCGTGCACATAGGATGATAGGAACTACAGGCTATCTAAGCAAATAATAATCCATCAATTCATGCATAAATTGTACCAGACCCCAAGAAGAGTACTCCAGTACATTTCATCAACACAGTTATTGACATACTCTCCAGTATCCTGTATCCAACACCTGATTGTGTACACAGTACAATTATATATGTGTATGCCCTATATATCTACAAAAGTTTAGTTTCTTGACTATCTGTGTAACCCAGCTATTGACACAATTTACAAGACGCGGGGCTCTTGCCAAAAATGGATCCGGGTGAATGTTAATATTACACAAGGGCCCTGCTTATCTATCTCGTAGAACTGAAGAACTCCATGAAAGCATTACGTCCCGAGCAACAGAAGGTAGATCTGTAAAATTGACGAGTTTTAAGTGTGAGCCAAAGGATGTACATATGCAATTCACTAACAGCAAACACAGTTGAGTCAGTTCTGATTAAGCTATACCTTGAGCTACTTGCAGAGCTACTGACGGTACATCGATTTCGTCCTCCAGCAGTCTGTAGACATCCACGAGCTACAAATGCACATTCTTGTTACATACTTGCATGTCACTGACTTCATCAATAATTGAGCCTACTTCAGAAATCAAAATTGCTAACCTCTTCAATGTGAAGCTTGGAATCTTCTGTCAGAGCAAGAAGCAGCTGCCTACGAATTCCTTCATCGAGTAAGAAAAGCCGAGCTCCATCCTTAATTGTGTCTGTAAGGTCCAGCTTTTTTACAACTTTCCTTTCCCTAGCCAGTTGCCTGTCACACGAAAATATGATTTACAGACTGCTAATGTGGCAAATGAAATATAAAGCTAACTAATGTGCATCGGTGCATGCATGTACGGTTTATAAATGGCACACGGGGTTAAGGGATGAATTACTCTTTAAGTGGAAAGTAAAAGATTAATTCTATATTAAAGAAGGAAAAATAAACTGAATCAAGTCACAATGCCAAGCAAGATACGCACGTGTTATTTCCCTTAAACGCAGGGTTGATACTCATCTTAGCAACATTTTCCTTTGCGAGAACAATCAGGTTTTCAAGCCGTTTCCACTGGAAAACTCCGTCTTTGAATAAAACCTGGCAAAGTAAACAGCAGACAAAGTCAGATCAGCATCAGACTGTAATAAATTAATAGACAACGAAGGTGCTCGTTTGACAAGGACCAGAGTAAAGAACTTATTATATCTAACCTTATAGAATCTCTACCAGAGAAAACAAGATAAAGATTGTACATTAACCTGAATTAGGCGTTCTCGCAAAGCAGGATTAGGATCTGTGAGGAGGCGCTTTGCCACATAAGGATATGCCACCTGTTCCAGTGGGTCATATACAAGAATCAATAAAGATTACCACACTGAAAAGTAGCTGATGTTGTCAGCATGTAGTGCGAAAGAAATACATAAAGGACTTAATTAAATATTTGATGGCTATATCACAAGTTAGTCTACCAAAGCACATGATAAAATAGCGACTATTTAGCACCGTAATGATAAAGTAGTTCTCTGCTGTTTTAAACCTGTTAACAGAGAAAGCTAACTGATCTGAAATAGAATTTATATTTGACGAGAGATGGAATTTGCCACACCCACCACCTTTAATTCATCTTCTTAGACCATAAATATGATTCATGGTCTACGAGCCCGACATGATCCTAGATTGGTTTTCTTCCCTTTATGATGCAGAAGACATTTAACACAGAATATACTGGTGCATCGCTCTCTCTCCCTCGTGGCCTAACAGTAACATGTTTGCATAATGTGTAGTGGCTAGAAAAGTAATATAGCTGATTTTTTCAACAGCCTGGCACAATAAACGGTGATGAATATTTAAGCATCAAAAGGAGGAAATGGCAAATTTACAGGTGAAACATGATTGGACAAACCTGGAGCTAAGAAATTTATGTCAATTTCCATATCTTGGGAAGAAAAAAATAAAGGATGGAGAACGAACAAGGCAAGAGAAAATAAGGTTAAATGAATAGTGCTGGTTTCTTTCGGTGATGTGACGTTAGCATAAGTGCTGATCACTAAATGAACCCGAAATATATATAGCAACTACTGTATCAAGACCCAAATTGAAGGAAATAATTAAATTTTGCTGCAGTATAACATTACCAAAGTTGATTTCCTTCTATATCAAGAAAATAGAGGGAACTTTATCCATGGCAGAAGAGTGATAACCAGGACAGGTTGAGGTAGGTAAACTGATATCTGGATGATACACCTCATCGGGAGTTGTAAAGATATATCAGATTATGACATACGTACTGTTGACAATACCTCAAATAGACAGTATTCCTCTTGCATGTCTACAAACATCAATTAAAACTAATATATGAAGAATCTTGAAAACAGGGAGAAGAACCCATCACCTCAAGAAATTTGAAATCTGGCTGCAGAGTGAAACAGATGCCTTCTTGGGTCAATAAAGAGCGAATGACAAGAGAAAACCTCTCTGGAATGCGAATAGGATAGTTGTAAACTAGTTGGTTGAATTTTCCTGTAAAAGAAAAGGTAGATAATTAGTTTCTGCATAAACGGAAATGCATAAAGTAAGAATGAACAGCAGTACTAACTGCCCAGAGCATTCCTAACTCACATGCCTCGTCAACAGACAAGACTGATCGACTTTCAAACCCAGTGGCAATATCAATAATGCATGCCAACTTCTGCACTTCATGAGGAAAACTGATGCTATAGTCCTCAAAAAATAATTATAAAGCTTCATTATTGGTAGTTCTCTTTGGTACAGTTATCTATTACTACCACTCTGATGAACAATTCAAAACTTGGATAAGCACCCAATCTGCGACTCTTCACATGATCATTATTCATAGGACAATTACTGAGATAACATTCTGGTAATCCAGATGACAAGCTAACTTCAGACGAGCAAGTATTTCCACTAGCAATGTATTACTATCAGACTGGTGGCTTGTTTCAATACAACAGTTTTGCACATGCATCATTTAGTGAACAAAACTTCTTCCGGTCCACATTAATTGTCAACTCTATACTTGAGAAGTGATCATGATTCATGTGTCACTTGAGATCTACAAAATTACACCAGAACTAATTCAAGGATCTCGCATGCCAATTTGTTTCATCTATCACGATGCTTTGTCTGGTCGAATTTAGTCTAAGATATACCAAAAGCTGGGATATATAGATAGGAAAAGGAAATTATACATGATAATAAAAAATAGAAATACCTGTAACACTCCTGAAATTAAAATCGGATAGTCCTTTCCCAACAGAGTTCTGCCAAATTGATTCCAAAGCAGGAACAATAGGAGAGACATCTGTTCCACTAGCAAGAAATCCGAGTCTGGTGAAGTCGTTAGCCATCTCAGCATAATCTTCATTTACGGCATGGACAACAGCATCAATAAGTATTTGTTTATTTTGCTGCAATGAATAGCAACGAACATCATATAAGCAAGTGATCAACAATACTAACAGAACAATTGACAATACCATACATGATATCAATGATAGTGGTATACATCAGACCACATGAAGACAAAGATCCAACAAGGAACTAGATCTACTTCACCAGTACTCCATAGCTATTATAAGCATGAAGGTTATGGAAAACCGTATATTCATGGTTTTTAGATTTTTAGGATTATTTGATATAAGTACCTTCTTATATGGAAAATGGATATAAATTAAATTATAGTATCAAAAAATGATAAAGACACAATTATAAGACAAGATCAGCATAAAGCAATAAACTGAATAAATTAATTAACAAAAGAAAGGCTTCACTTAACTGTGAATTAGAATAGCAATTAAACCTTAAGTTTAGAATACCTGACTGAGCACCGCAACATTTCCAAAATCTACGTACGCGATACGTCCATCACGCATGGCGAAGATATTTCCAGGATGCGGGTCCCCATGAAACAAACCAAACTCAAGCAACTGCCGCAAAGCAGCACTAACTCCAATAGTTAGAAAGCCATCAACATCAATTCCCTCAGCCTTGATAGCCTGTATTCACCAAACATCGATTACAAACCATATAACCACAGAAATCTTTCAAGTTGACTGCACCACCACTAACCTGTGGGTCAGTGCATCTAATCCCATCGATCCATTCCATCACTAGTACACGTGAACCAGAAAGCTCCTTGTAAACCTCAGGGATTTTAACCGTAGGGTCATCCTTGAAGTTTTCAAGGAAATCTTCGATATTCCTGGCTTCCTGGTTAAATCATGAAATCTTAATTACATGCAGACCCATCTGTAAATGTAGAACACTATAACATGCAGCACTGGTAAGTGCTGTCAGACTATATGCGAATATTCAATAACACCCAACTTTAGACAAAGTTAAAAGTGTTTGAAGGTGATACCAAGGTGTAGTCAAGCTCCTCCAGAAGTTTTTCACCAAATTCATCAACTATAAGCTCTGCATTGCAACCAAGTTTTTGCAGGCTGATCCCATTCAAGAATGATGCTAGAGTGCGGAACAGAAAAAGATCCCTATAAATAATGGGCTCTATCCCAGGCCTTTGCACCTGTACGCCCATAAAAACATAATCTATTTAACGTTTCTTGATATTGCATTTCAGTTGAAATCCAACCGATATAACCAGGACCAGGTAATCAACACACAATGAGCATAACTAAGCGTGCCATCAATTGAACAAGCATTCTAATTGGAAAATAATTGCATACAATAATGTGTAGTTTATTGTGCGAATCTGAACAATATACTTCTCCTGAAACCCATAACGGTTCAAGGCACCCTTCAATCAATAGCTGTGTTTTATGGACCATTAAATAGCATGTGACTAGATTAAAACAAGCAAGACACAGAAAACTCTGCAGTCTCTTGTTACTTGACCTGCTCCTGTGCAGCGTTTCTAGTGTTAAATCCCAGAAAGGCTGAGAATTTTCGTTCAGGTGCCTTGTGCAATTTCACAATTACTTATATACAATCTCTGTAGCCTAATCTCACAAAGTAACAATCAGAGTTCATACTTTACTATATCTAAACAGATATCGCATTTAGTTAAGCATCTGAGCAAGGGCACATCCCCAAGATTGTTCTTATGACTTACGAGAATCCTAAATAAAGAGATAATCCACAATATCACGGAATGTTTTAGTGTAACTCTTTAATGTTTTGGCACTCAACACCTTTGTGAAGTAATTATTTCCCAAACACTGTCCAATAGTAGTCCAGAATTTTATAAGTAGCACTTGCAGGTAAATTAAACAACCTTGATTCTTGAGAATAAAAGCACTAATTGAATGATAAAAAATAGCTTGCAACCTTAATAGCGACATCTTCCCCGGTGGAGCGAAGAGTAGCACGATAAACTTGACCCAAACTTGCAGCCGCAATAGTTTCTGATGATATTTTGCTGAAAACAGCCTCAAGGGGTTGGCCTAGCTCCTCTTCTATGATGTCAAAAGCAATCTACACCACCCTAATGAAGGGTTGCTCAATTTAAGATAAAATGAGAAAAGTAATCTACGGAAGAGACAAATGGTACCTGATTAGGAAAAGAAGGGACATCATCTTGAAGGATGCAAAGTTCACTCATGTAGTCTTCTCTAATAATGTCGGGCCTATTAGCCAGTACCTGTTGGTAAATTTGACAGTTCCAGATTAAGCAAAAAAGGAAACCGGGAAAAAGACAAAATGAAAGTTAAGAGCTGAATTGTTGTGTTTCGGATAATTAAATAAATGGTTGGGTTGCATATTTTTCTACATAAACACAATAATATCTCTGTAGTAAATTGGATAAACATAGTAATAATATATCTCCACTTGATGGCAGATAAGCACTAACTTTGCCTGCCTCTCTTGCCAGTTCAAACTTCAAATGAGTACATGTTAGAAGTAAATATGTCAAACTGATTACATGTCTAATCCTCCAGGCAGCATCATTAATGTACATTATCATCAATTGATCAAAGATAAATCATAAACTTTGACCAGTGAATTGATCAAAAAAGTTAAATTAAGTGAAGAAAAAGGAAATAACTATCTAAAAAAAGAGAAGCATATTGTCAAGGAGAATTCCTACAATCTTCCTAGACTTTCGAGAAATTTCACGGAACTGATAAAAGTAAACTAACAGACAGAAAACCAAGCATGTAGGCTCTACTTCCTCAATAATAGAGGCGTAAGCTCATAAAAATACATATTTCAACAAGTAGCCAACTATGGCATGGAAATAGACGAAGGAGTAACAACAAGAAGCATGAATGAAACAACGTCGAGAGCTAAACCTGTCCTGCTTTGATGAAAGAAGGGCCCAAGTCACACAATAGATTCCTCAATTGACGAGCACGAAACGGAACAACCTCCTCATCACGACCAACTAGGAAATCATACGCCAATGTTGACCAGTAGAACCCCAAGTTCCAGACAATCTCCACTCCTCTACCCATTAACGACAATATCGAACCCCTCGATCCCAAAACCTTACTTCTCACCTAATAAGTAGCCAAAGCTACGATCAGAGTCCAGAAATGCTAACACGACAACAAAAACACTCAAAACATTCACAGTATATTATCTGATGTGATAGCATTGATCTTACTGCAAACCAATCTCAATTAATGCCGTAATAATAAAGTGAAAGGTCAAACAAAAACACAGAATCATATAAATAACATACTAATTCAGGCGTATACTTGCGAAATGGAACACAAACACCACGTTCAATATCCAGCTGATCCAAAGCGCTGCTACTGGGCGACTTGCCGAGTTGTACAACTGCTGCCTTAGCTCGAATCCTCGCCGATTTTCTACTAAATCGATTTTGGGAAGAATAACTCCGGCTACCTTTTGGGTAATTAATTGCAGGCGGCGAGAGTAGAACTGAAGAGGAAGAGAGGTAAGCACAGTTTGCGCAAATCAACTCCATGCTTTTCGATGGAACCAAACAAAAGTAGAGATAAGTCAATCGAGCATAAACTTATGGCTATGTATTAGAAACACAAACACTAGTTCTATGTATTAGAAAGTGAGGAATGGAATGGGTTGAATTTGAGTGCGAGAAAATGCAAATTGAATGGTTGGTTTATATGAGGAAGAGTTGACGTGCACGAAATGGGGGCAAAATGGAATTGCCTGGATGGGGGAGTTTTGTTTAACCGAGCAGCTGCAGTGTACTGTAGAAATTGTACTTTCATTTAATGGTGGGAATCTGTCATCTTGTTGGAGAGACGAGGGCCAGAAATATTCCTATTCATTCTTCTTCATTTAGTACTGGATAATTTATATTGGAAGTGGATTTAACTTTATCATAAAACCGAAAAAGTTAACTCAAACCCAAACTATTAGATGGATCTGGAACCCAAATTATTATTGGAGTTAAATGAAACCCAAACTATTATTGAAAGTGAATAGTATTACCAACTGATTGTACGTCAACTGATTGTACGTCGTTGTATATATTATAGTATCATTGACATTTGAATTCGTTAAGTAAAGAATTAATAAGATTAGAAAGATACCAATGATAAAATGTAGTTTCACTTCTCATTTGAATTTTACAGTAAAAGTTAAAACACTCCGTAAACGGGTTAATAAGATGTTAGAAAGATATATTTAACTACAAGCGTGGCTAGGGATGTCAACGGATCATGATCCGCTCAAATCCGTCCAGGATCCGTTCACAGTCCGCTTCATCAAAAAAAAATTTAAAAAAAATATGGTTAGATAGTTTAGGATGTTGGGAGCGCAGAGGTGTTAACCCACACCTCATCAAAAAAAAAAGAAATTAAATATGGTTAGGTAGTTTAGGATGTTGGGAGCGCAGATGTGTTAACCCACACCTAAACGCATGTTTTTTTTAATGAAAAGTGAAATTGATCGTGAACGTATCCTGAACGGAACGGATTTGAGCGGATCAATGATCCGTTGACATCCCTAAGCGTGACAACGTTAACAACCGTATATGTATATTAAGCTCAAGATTCTCACATAATGATGTTTGAAACTTGATTTCGTCCCAAAACTTTGTAGCACAGGATATTGGGGAATAAATTTTCTCGATTGCTGATTAATTACTGATAATGTGCTTGTGTCATATGAACTTAACCATTATCTGAAGCGGAAAACAACAGGTAAAAAAGGTTTTCTGTCATTGAAACTCGATCTCAGCAAGGCATATGATAGAGCTGGAATAAAAGGCTTTCTTCCACCAACGAGCTTCTTACCGAAAGGAAAAAAATGAAATCAAAGCTCTTAAGGATTCATTGGGGATGCTTCGAAGTGATATAAAGGAAATTCAGACTATAGCTGTTGATTACTTCAGAGATATCTTTACTTCTAAGTCACCAGCTCCGGACGATATCGAAGCAGCTCTTGCTCATACATCGCCGAAGATATCTGCTGAAATGAATGCAGCACTTCTTGCACCCTATTCGGAAGATGAGGTAAAATTTTCTCTTTCGCAGATGTACCATTTGAAATCTCCGGGGCCTGACGGATTACCTGTTTTATTTTTTCAAAAGTACTGGAGCATAGTGGATGAATCTGTGACTGATTTCTGTTTACAATTTTTGAATCATGGTTGTTTTGACGAGAGCATAAATTTCACTCATATTACTTTAATTCCTAAATGTCAAGCTCCAGATGATATAAAAAAAATTAGACCCATCAGTCTCAGTAATGTTGTTTTTAAAATCGCTTCCAAGTGTATTACTAACAGGTTAAAGCCTTTTATGACCTCTATAATTAGTGAATCTCAATCTGCTTTTATACCAGATAGATTAATTACTGATAATGTGCTTGTGTCATATGAACTTAACCATTATCTGAAGCGGAAAAAAACAGGTAAAACAGGTTTCTGTCATTGAAACTCGATCTCAGCAAGGCATATGATAGAGTTGAATGGCCCTTTCTGGAAGCTGTTCTTTACAGACTCGGATTCGCACCAGCATTCATTAAGCTGGTTATGACCTGTGTCCGAACAGTTTCATACTCGGTACTGGTAAATGGCTCTCCTTCTCCCCCTTTCAATCCGAGTCGAGGTATTCTCCAGGGCGACCCTCTTTCCCCTTACCTCTTTCTTTTTTGCACTGAGGCTCTGTGTAACCTGCTTGATGGGTCTGTTAATAAGGGTGAATTAACAGGTGTTAAGGTTAGTCCTAGTGCCCCTTCCATCTCTCACATTTTATTTGCTGATGATACCATGATTTTCTGTCAAGCAAGCACTCAGGCTGCCCATTCTATTGTTCAGGTTCTTAATGTATATAGTATAGGTTCGGGACAAAAAATAAATCTTGATAAGTCCCAGGTAGTTTTTAGCAGGAATGTGAGTGTTGATGTGATTAACAGTGTCCAAACTATCCTGAATGTGCAAATTGTTGATAAACATGAGAAATACTTAGGTCTGCCTACTACCATGGGAAAAAATAAGGGGGAAGTTTTTGGGTGGTTGCGGGAAAATCTTTGGAAAAAAACCCAATCTTTTTCTGGCCGACTTCTTTCCAAAGCCGGAAAAGAGGTCCTAATCAAAGCCGTCTTGCAAGCTATTCCTACTTATATTATGAGTTACTTTAAATTACCTGATTACTTGCTTAAGGATCTTGAATCCACCATCTGTAATTATTGGTGGGATAATAAGATGCATTGGGTGAGTTGGGAATCTTTGTGTAAAAGCAAAAATGATGGTGGCCTCGGCTTTCGGGACTTACGTGCTTTTAACCTTTCTCTTCTTAGTAAGCAGGTTTGGCGAATCATGACAGAACCGCATACACTACTTAGCCGAGTCTATAAGGCAAAGTATTTCCCCAACTCTGATATTCTCCATGCGATTCCTAAGGCTAACTCGTCCTATACTTGGAAAAGTATATGCTCAGCTATGGAGTTAGTCAAAGATGGAATACGTTGGCGAATTGGAAATGGGGAAAGTGTGGAAGTTTGGCTGGACCAGTGGATTCCTGGTCATTCTTCTCTCCGGCTGCGTACTCCGCAACCTCAGTATTCTGAACCACTGTATGTCTCTGTTCTTATTGATCCAGTTACACATAGCTGGGACTTATCTATGCTTTATTCTCTATTCTGGAAAGATGATATAGATGAAATCCTCAAAATCCCTCTGCCACACGAGAACAAGCCTGATGTTCAAATCTGGAATCACACAAAAAACGGAACGTACTCAGTACGCTCAGGATACCATCTTGAAATGCAGCGCATGGTCCAGAAAAAAGAAAACAGTACAGGTTCTTCATCCTCTGCTATCTCATATAACTGGTCTTTTGTGTGGAATCTGAAAATTCCGGGGATAGCAAAGATTTTTTTGTGGAGAGTATTGCATAATATTCTCCCAACTCACTGCGAACTGCAACGTCGACACATGGGAGATTCAACGGACTGCGTTGTGTGCGGAGACACTGGAGAAAGCATCCTTCATGTACTTCGAGATTGCCATTTCGCACGACAATGCTGGGCACTTTTTCTCTTGCCCGTCCATATCACTTCCTATGTAACTCTTGATGTATGGGACTGGTTTCGTAATGCAAGGAGCAAGCTAGTTACTAAGGACTTTGAACGGTTTGTTCTACTTTGTTGGAACCTGTGGACCAACCGTAATAAGCTGAAGCACGAGCAACTTGTGAATCAACCTCTCGACATTATATTGTCCAAGGTACGAACCATTACCACCAGTTTTATTCTTCAGTAGTCTGTCAAACTGTGCAAATTCCCCTGCTGCGCACAGCTCCAAGACAACTTCACTGGACGCCTCCCCAATCAGGATGGAAAAAGCTGATTTTCGACGCAGCAATATCCCAAACTAATAGGAAAACAGCTATCTCTGCTGTTATCAGGGATCATACAGGCTTCCCTTTGATTTGGAGAAGAGAGAAATTATCTCTACGACATAATATCGAGGCAGTTGAATTGTTTGCAGCACGTATGGCGCTTCGTTTGGCCGTCGAGTTTGATTTTAAGAAAATCAACCTTGAAGGAGACGCAGAGATAGTAATACAGGCTCTCAATTCCCCAGGCCAGCCGCACCACCCTCTGGGAGATATCTACACTGAAACCAAGGCGCTTCTCAGTACCTTTGAAGAATCCACAGCCACTCATATCCGCAGGGAGAGAAACCAGTTGGCTCACCTCCTCTGTCACAACTTTGATAGAAATGCAACTGTTATGGCACTCTTCCGTTTGAGTACAGAGAACCAGGGTAGTAGAATCTAGCAATAGATAGTATACTGCCTCTATTGGCTTTTGCTTTCACTTGCTGTAAATTGAGCTTTTAGCTCCACTTGATGATTACATATATAATATTATGTTTTCCCTTAAAAAAAAAAGTATAGTATGAGTTTAACGAGTGTCATTGAACAATGTTTCTTCTCGTTTACATATAAATCAGGGTAATCTTTCTTCTAGCATAAATTCTTCCGATTAAAAATAGGTATACAGACACCAACAGTGCGCTCATTGATCTTTCAATTCACCAGAACCCCAAGCTCAGCAAAACATATTAGGTAGTGGTCTTACAGCCATGAACGCATCAACCATCTGCACGGCACAAGAAACGGTTAAGACAGCATTGGAGAGTTCAAATTATGACAAGCACACAGCAAGAGATTAAGCTGAAGAACATACAACAAGGGATTATGATAAACATGCAAACAACAAGATATTATGATAAGCATATAGCAAGACGATTAACATCATTATGTTTATTTTCGTCACTGGTATCAATCAATGTCTTATCACAACACAAGAAAGGACTTTGAAAGAGAAATATAAACTGAACCTCTTCAGTGACAGCAGCTCTGGCCTTCTGATGTCTCTCAACCAGCTCGCTCAAAACCTCATTGAGCCGCTTCTTGACATCGCCCGTTAGCATACGGCCTGCACCATATTCCTGTGACATGACAAACACACATTAAATGAGTAGTCAGAGAGCACCTCTTTATGAGGTGTTAGGGATTTTGAGATGATGGGGGAATTGGAAGGAGTAAGGAGTACTGCAAGCACTGTGGTTTATTTTAAAGAGAACCGGTGTCAACTATTCTTACTGTTCTAATGTGTTCGAGCTCTTCGTCATCCTCCAAGAAAAAGCCAAGATATTTAACTGATATATCAACCTGAGCAGTGACAACAGGAAGAGACAGCAATCAAAGAACAGAATCTGATAAAACAGGACAGATAATATAAGCGAACAAAATAGGCTTTAGTAACTCTGAAAGTCTGAATGCATGGGGCCTTTATGCCTTTGCAAACAAGCTAAGGTACTTTTACCCAAAATGACAAGAAGTACGTGTAGATCTTTCTCCACATTCAGTATGGAAAGAGACATAACAAGATCAGCAAAAATAAGAGATGTAATTTGCCATACCTCAAGGTTAGCTCCATACTTCCTATGTTTTTCTACTGAATCTTGCCCGCCAGAGAATGCATATCTGTTAATCTGCAGCATAGATAGTCAGAATTAGGGATGTAGTAATAATATCTTTACATATACATGCACAATACTTCTAACACGGAAGTTGGAACTACAAGTACAGCAAAAAGAGAATTTAAGAATATCTTAAAAGCTTACCTTGTTTTTAATATCTTTAGAGGAATCAGTCACGTATATAGCAGTACTTGCATCACTAGCTGACATTTTGCCAGTCTCTCCCTGCAGAGGTAATTAACAGAAACTGAGGTTAACAGTCCAATAAACAATCAGAGCAGAATTTTCAAATAGAAAATAGAGATGCGTGAGATATTCTTGATGTTGCTAAATTCCTGAATATTGCTTAAAAATATGTCCATCTCACTTAGTTTCAGCAGCATCTATAGCATAAACTTAGTTAACATAGGAGTATATCAAAGAGGTGCTAAACCATACGATAAAGATCTTTACTTTGATACAATAATCAACTGAAAGGGAATGGGTATGGATCCTGTAAGGGAACGGATATGGAAGTGTGGGTCAACGCCTAGAGCTCATCAAAATTACTAAGTTAGGCTCTGTTCAGTTAACCTTAATTTCAGTTGTGTTTCAGTTCAGTTCCATTCAGTTCAGTTCAGGGATTTTCAAGTGAATTGGGCGGAGCCTTACATCTCAAGAAATGGAAAGTACACATATCCGGGGACCGGGTTGACCAAAATTTAAAATCTTCAACGACAAATATAGTAATATTAGTACCTGAAGTGCAGGAAAAAATAATGACTCAATCAACGCAGGCTTGTGATAACCTAATCTTGGAGCAACATCTCTTGTCATCCGGAAATAGGGATCCTGTAAGAAATATAGGACTGAATAAACAACCATGAAAGTATGGACCATACTTGAAGAAAGAGCACAATGAGAAACTGATTTTCAATACCAGAGTTGTGCATGCAATTAAGTGTGTGTTCTAGAATATTAGCTGTTTGAACTTGAAGCCTTTGAGTTTTGTTTTTCAACCAAGAAGTACACATTTAAAGGAGAACATTTGGACTCAAGACTTCACACGCCTCTTAGAAAAGTTAGAAAGATTATTGTATTTTGTATAGTTGGATACCAGCAAACAAGAGTCATGAGCAAAATATGTAAATAAATAAAAGGAAAAAGACCGTCACTAAGAATAAAAACTAACCTGGTCAATTGCGCAAGGAATCAAACAACGAAGATTGTCTTTGCCCGAGAAAAGATGTGGAAAGGAACTTGGAAATGATGGAGCTGCCTGTTTCAGTAGAATTAGTACGGAAAATATCCAAAATCTAATATCTTAACATAAAATTATAAGCTAACCATTTGGAATAGGTAGACGGGTGTTTAAACTTTAAAAATGTTTCCAAACCCATGCACATGCTCGAGAGGATAACAATACGCAGACACTCAACAACAATAAAACCAGCTTAACTCTTAACTGATACTATATCACACAGCCCAGTATATATAGAAGTATACTAAAGGCACGAGGAGCATTCATTTAAGGGAGAACAAGACTTTATACATACTTATGGTTTAAACATAATTATCCAGTTTCAAACTGATTATCTGTCTCCAGCAACTAAACCAAAATATCCATTCACATACCGAATGATATGGTCCTGCTACAAATTTTATCTAATGGTATGAGCATGAAAAAAAAGAGAAAATGTTTGCGCTAAACACCCGGACTTGAATTGACAAAAACAGTGTGCCATTATATTGCATACAGCTCCCAATTAGCTTATAGAAAGTCTAAAATACTGATTTTTATTTAGTTATAAACTGAGACTACATACGCGGCATGCTTGGCTGCTGAAGTTATCCTAAAGTTCATTACTTTAAGAGTAAAATATTCTTCGGTAGCTGCTTCATGACCGTAAATAAGAAAAGAACTGATTCATCTTACTACTATTTTCTAAGGAAATAATTACTTACCAGTATGCTACCTAGACAATTACAACTCATCGAAAAAAAATAATAACTAATAACTTAGAAAGTATATGAAATGGATACAGTTTAACATTCATTTATGTGTACATTTCACTCGGAAAATCTTGTGGTGACAAAGATTGAGAAGGCAAAATCAAATCCACGCTACAAAGGCTTAATCAAAATTTTAGGACGCACGCTACAAAGGTTTAATCAAAATTTTAGGACGGAAGCAAAAATAAAAGACGAGAAAAATCAGAACTACTACTTAAATAAACAATGGCATTCAGTAAATTAAAAGGAGTTGATAATAGTGTATCACATGTTTGCATACTATGCCAAGAACAGATATTAAATACTGAAGTATCATCTACTGAGAATAGTCTGTATTTTAACATTTGAATGTAGAGTTCAACCTGAACAGGCGGAAAGCTGACTTTTCCAATGTGATCTTCACCTGTAAAACCAAAAATGCCCACCACCTGCCACACAAATGAGCCAATTCGTAAGGATTGATATCTTTCACCAGCCACACTCAAATGTAGTGATACAAAATCAGGTTGTTCAAATTTGTTGCAGGCCACCAGTCACCTTATTGTATGTGACACATCTTCCAATTCTGACCATGTTCTTGTAGAATTCACTGCACAATTATTCCGCGATTGTTAAAAGAAGACTGGGCAAAATTAATGTTCGTGAAAATGTCCATTAAGGACTTGACTAATGAAAATATGGTAACAGGTGAGAATCATAGGTACTTAACGAGAAAAGTATAAAAGACTACGAAAGCTACAACCCAGCCTGTTAAAGACACGTATATAGCCTAAGTAATAGAATGAGATTATAAAGAAAGACTACCAGGTACAAGTTAAACTACAGGAGATCTTCCAAGTAGTAAACCTGAACACAGTTATTCAGTGACAGATGACTATTAGTCTATTACAGGATAAGATCCCCTGACCTGATTACCAAGGGAAGTAACCCGTTTGTGAGTTTGTGCGACACGAGTTTCATAATAAGCAACATTACATAGTTCAGTATCATACTCCCTCTATCCTCAAAAATCGAATCTGTCATATCCGACACAAAATCAATCTCATTCTTCTAACAATATACCCCAGATGACACCCAACAACAGGAAGCAATACCTTTCAAGGACCTCACCTCCCTCCTTCACTTAAGAAACAAACGAACGATTCCAGACCTTTATCACTACGACAGTCATACTCTTAATCTCCATGACAAAAAGTAATAAGCATTTTACTTCAATAGATTGTCACCAGCTATTAGTGAAGGCCAGCACATTTAACAGCATGTAGAGCTAGTTCATTATAACACATGCTATAGTGATAAAGCTTCCAGAAAACGAAAACATCAAATTTGAATTTAAAAATGCAATCAAGGGAGGATAAATAAAGGAGATCACTCACCCTCCAACATAATCAAAATCCGAAAATATAAACGTCCTCGAAACATCAAATCCACAGGCAATAATATCCTTGGCATTTTCACGGGCAAGCCTCTGGCTTTCCTCCACGCTCAAACCCTTCCACATACACTTCTCATCGTCTGTTAACTGTATCACCAACGGCACTTTGAATGCATCTTGCAGATATCTAAAAAAAATTCAAAAAATATAATCTCATTGCCAATTACTACAATGCGCTCCTACATTAATTAAGCAGCTAGCATTACTCACTTGGTGAACATAAACGGTACCAAATGACCCAAATGCAAGGCCTCGGACGACGGACCTCTGCCAGTATACAGATAGAATTTTTCGCCTCTTTCGTAGGCATCGAGTACGTCAGTGAAGTCACGGTGGGCGAAGAAAACTCCACGGCGGAGGAAAACATGGGCGGGGCGGCCGGTGACGCGAGCGACACGATCGATGATCGATTGGTCGAGACGTTGGCAGCCAAACTTGTCGATCAGCTTGTCGTAGTCGATTTTGCCGCCCTTCTCAGCTGCCACATCCCATGGAGTGACGACTTGCTCATCTTCGACTTGTTTGGGTTCAGCTGTGTTCTCCATTAGTGTGTGTCGGTAGAAGGATGAGTGTGGGGAAAAATGCTGAGAGATAACAGGGACATAGGGTTTTGGATCCTCCAAATCTTACTAAAGTACTTCGTTAATTACACACAACTCCTTACTAGAAATTTTGTTATCAATTTGATCCTCCAGCATGATTCCGAAACCACATTTGCGACTCCCATATATTCGGCTTGTGAGTCTGAACTTGAACGAGATAACGTCGGTTGACGTTTCGAAGATCAGGAAATAAGATTGTCCCCGAGAAACACATAATAACCAGAGGTGGACTGGCAAGTATCTGGACACCCACCCCAATCAGCATCGGTATAGGCCACCAAGGAAGTCGATGTTGAAGCAAACAAGTGTAAACCCAAAGACAATGTGCCTTGGATATACCAACCAATGCGTCTGAACGCATTAAAGTGCTCTATACGCGGATCGTGCACATGTAAACACACTTGTTGGACAACATACGAAATATCAGGACGAGTGAAAGTGAGATATTGCAGAGCACCTGCCAAGCTTCGATATAGTGTGGGATCGGGCACGGGATCTCCAGCCGAGGCGCCCTGCGCCCAGCTTGCGCTTAGTATCTACGGGCGGCAAGCTGCCATGCTAGCCCTCTCGATGATCTCCTCAGCATACTTACGTGGGACAAGAACATTCCCGATGCATGGCATGTAACTGCAATGTCGAGAAACGAATGTAGCACCCCTAAGTCCTTCATATTTTGGAAGAGAGACTAGCCATAATCTGAAGTCGGAGTTCATCTGATGAAGCTGTCAAGATAATGTCATCAACATACAAAAGAAGATATGCCACATCCGCCCCATGCTTGTAGATGAATAAAGAATTATCGCATCGACTATTCACAAAACCCATAGTAGCCAAGTAGTCGGCAAAACGCTTATACCAAGCGCGAGGGGATTGCTTTAACCCATATAATGATATCCGCAAGAGACATACGTAATCTGGATGTTGTGGGTCGCGGAAACTCAATGGTTGATGCATATAGACTGTTTCTTGAAGATCACCATGGAAAAACGCATTCTTAACATCCAACTGATAGATCGGCCACTTCTTGGATAAAGAGAGACTGAGAACATTGCGAATTGTAGCTGGTTTTACAACGGGACTGGAAGTCTCGCCACAATCCACACCTACCTGCTGAGATTTACCAGCACCTACAAGTCGAGCCTTATGACGCTCAAATTCACCATTAGTTTTTTCTTTATGAGCAAATATCCACATGCATCTAATAATATTCACATTCTTTGGACGAGGAACCAAATCTCACGTCTTATTTTGGATAAGAGCAACAAATTCATCTTGCATGGCCAACTTCCAATTAGGGTCATAGAGAGCAGAGATTGGATTTTTCGGAAGAGGGGACTTTGTAATGGTGGCATGGAGGTAAAAAATTTGCTTTGGTTTCTAGATACCATGCTGACTTCGTGTGACACGGTAAGGAGGACTGAGGTTAGGTAGGCTAGTTGGCGGGCTAGAGGAAACTGGAGAGGCTGCTGGTGGAGAAGAGGAGCAACCAACAACCGAGCAGTCGATGTGCACAGGGGACGGACCGCGCGGCGCTGTACTTGCAGCGCATTGTGCGATAGCGTTTATGCGCGGCGCATTGCCTGCCTGCTGCGCGCGGCGCGGTCGGGCCTGCGAGTGGCAAGAGAAACTGCCACGAGCCCGGGTCATCCTATACTTATATTTGTATTATTAATGAGTCGAGTCGAGTCAACTATAATGGTTTGCTTCATTTTTAACAGGGCCTCAAAATCAAGGAGGTTTATATTTATATAAACCGCCAGGTCTGGAGCCTCGTGAGATTTATGAAAATTCAAGACCAACTAAAAAACTATGAAAAATTATTCATTTATTCCCTGGAGTTAAATTATATGACACGTTGTGGAGTTCGGACCCCTTCGAGTCCTAGTCTGGCCGGGATTGAATTGCTACAGAATTGGTTACGGTGAGAAAAAAAAAATCATAATTCAATAGAATAACTTCCAAGGAAATTAACCTTTGCTGAAGAAGAAGCTTTGATGATATAGCTACAACGAAGAAGAGTCCGTACTTGCTAATTTGGTGATGTTGGGTCAAGGAAATAAGAACCAAGAAACTCTTTACCACCACAAATTTGTGCACAAAACTAAGAGCAAAACATAAGAAGTTGAAGGGGTTATGGTGATTGAATCATTGAATGGTAGAGACTACACTAGAAGGTTGGTAGTTGGTATTACTAGTGTTTTTCTTTTTATACTACTATAATTGACTTAACGGTAATTAGATCAACTTCGAATTCACCTTATATTTAGTTTTTTAACATTCAATTACGTTCATTTTACACAAATCAATCCAGTTTAGAAATTTCTAAGCGGATTGAATAAGAACTAAACAAATATTTTATTCAACAATTGAAGCAAATATGGGATGGGGGAGACAAGCACACTTATTCTCAGGAGTCCGTGTTGAAAAGCATAATCCAGAGACTTACGAGGGTTCTGAAATCTTGGAATAAATCAGCCAGGAATAGGGGGATGAGATGAATATATATTACTATGAGTCTATGAATGACTAGAGTGGAATTCAATTTCTTTCTCGCTCTGGATTTTTTGTCCTACTTTTTATGTCTCAATTTGTATTCCACTCATCTAATAATGACACTAGCACTTTAACTATACATGAGTTAACCACACACACAAGTTAATTATCTTTAGAATCTTCAACAATTACACATCTCTTATAAGTTTTAAAACTTAAGAAAACTGTCACTTCTTTATTTTTCCAGATTGGCGCCAATTTGCTCTATTTCTGTGTAAAATGCTTGTCGTTGAGAATCTAATAAAATTCAGCTGAAAAATGGATGGCTGTTTGATTAAGCTCACTTTGATTGTTGTGTAGAAATGTACGGCGACTGATAATGAGAATTTGTTGTATTGTTTGGAGATTTATAGAATACTAACATTACTGCCATCCGGTTTTCAATATCGATATTAGTACCTGGATTGACATTAGTACTTGGAAAGATGAATTTCATCCCAAAAGGTTTACAATAAAAACGTTTGACGGACTCAAACAGAGCAAGTTCAATTGTCAACTAAAACACCAGATTTCGCAAATCATGTGCGGCTGCTTACTTGAACATAGTACATC
>JAYMSL010000714.1:0-21468 GCA_036897195.1 Plantago coronopus
ATCACTATTGTTTATAGATTACTTATATTTTTATATTAAATAAAAAGAAAAGAGAAGAAATAGAAAATAGAAAAGAAGGAAAGAAACAAAATATAGGAAAAACAGGAGAGAAGAGAAAAGAAAAGAACAGAGAAAGAAGGAAAAAAGAGAAGAGAAAAAGTGCATACCTTATATTTTGTCACGTTTGTTTATAAGATTAATTCTATACTTTTATGTTAATTGTTATTTGATGCTTTAGAATATATTATATTACCTTTATTATAATAATTCTTTAATATTATTATCTAACTTTTAGTAAGAAAATTTTATTCCCAAAAAATAGTCTAGCAGCCGTCGAAGATTATAAGCTACAAGACAAGAAATTCGTAGACGATCCTAGATAGGGATTGTGTTGTATTCTTCATGAGTGGAAGGTACATAGAGTGTAGTTTGTTTTATATGGCAAGATGGATTTATGTTGATTGGGATGATGGTGAGTTGTAGATGTATGTCGTGTTTAGTGGGGTTGATGAGTCAAATCATGTTTTAATATTTTATGATTATCGGTTACTAATTAACTGAACTACTGTAAAGCATTTAGTGATAAAATAATCCCCGAGATTGATCTCGTAGTACTAACTAAGCATCTATGAAAAATTGTAATGTTAAGTTTCTTGTGAGAATGACTTGGTTTTTATTATGTAACTTATAAGTTATATAAGTTTATGTAATGCTATTAGCTAAGTTTATGTAATGCTAATTAGCTATCTTAAAAGGCTTACTAAAGGCTCCAGGAAGCTTCTAGCTAACTGAAAATTCAAATTATAGCCGGTGGAAAACTGTACTAGACAAGAACAATGCATTTGGTGTGTCTACTACAAAACAAACACCATCAGCGTACTATTGCGAGCCAAGTGTCTCAATGGCTCCAACAGATTGATTCTTTCATAAAGGAACTATTTTGAATCCAAGCCATTCTACACTATAAATACATGACTCCAGAAATGGATGATTGTGTGTGTGAACAACCGGACTGCAAGAGCTCTACACTTGAAACCTCAAGAACCCTACTGCTCTAAGAAAGCTTCAAGCAAGTTGCGACCTAACCAAACTTTCTGAAGAAGTCCAGAACACCAAAGATCTAACAACTTGTGAGGAAGTTGAATATGAGATTCAGTCTTCTGAACTACTCATCTATGTATAAGAGAGGACTGAGTTTTCACTCCAAGTTTAATACTTGTTGCTGCATAAGTAATATAGTGTTAAACACATTAGAACAAACCCCCCAACCAAACAACCAAACCCCTCGACGTGTTCGAAGATCAGTGAGAAGGAACACCAAGCTGAGAAAGTTGTGGAAAGCCTTTGCTGAAGGTTGAAGGAATACTCTGCTGAGAAAGCTTAGGAAAGCTTCAAGGAGATCAAGATAGGATCCAACTAGTTATACTTTTTTGTAAGGTGAACTCAGAGATCTAAGCATAGTGGATTTTAGTCTTCTGGATAGGAGACAAGTGGATTAGTTGGAGGATTACGCCACCTCCAGATACCACTATAAGCCTGGTGTTATTTACTTACTGCTATTTACTTTCAGCAAGCTATCTGTGTATCTGTGCTTTACATTTATATTGCTTGCTGAGGTTTACCAAAACAAACCGCACTTAACTTAAGTCTTCTGCGCTCTAAACATAAGTATCAACGACCTCACTTGGTTGCTGAGAAATCAACTGTTAGACACATAAAAGTTTTTAAGGGTATTCAACCCCCCCCCCCCTACCCTTAAACCTTGTTGTCTAAGGGACCAACACAAAGCTTTTTAATTTCAGTCAAATTAAGATTACATTAGTTTTGAATTAGGAGGAAAGTAAGAGATGTTTGTTGTACGAAATTACGAATATTTACTAAATTTAGCTATATCATTATTTGCAAGACGTTTAGTTTTGAAATTAGCACCATTTCACAACTTCCTCTTATAACAACATATTATGTTTCTTTTCAAAGTCAAAATAGGGAAATTGAGCAAAGTTGATTTTTGGTGTTCAATATACATTACTCCTCTTTTATGATAGTAAGAAGAGAAGAGATAACCATATTATGTTTCTTTCAAAGTGAAAATAAAAGAATTGAACAAAACCAATATTTAGTGTGACAACTAACTTAATGTAGTTATCTATATATTACTCCTTATGTTCTATTACAACTTGTTAGATAAGACCCCAAGAACAAGAGGTCGAGGGCGATGAAGAAAGTGACATGATTGTGATTAAAACTAATCTAAAACATTACAACATGAGGTAGAAGCCAAGACATTTGTCATTGCTTTATCTAGAGTTTAGAGAGTGATGTTCGTTGTAAGAATCGGACATCAGAAACTCTGCATGTGTTGTTTCTTAAAATTACGGGTCGCCCCGGGAGACTTAGTTACCATATGTGGTTTATGTTTTGTGTTGATCTTTTTTATATTTTTTAAAAATCGATCTCCGGAAAGACTAACTCTAAATAAATTTGTAGGTCCAATTGTTCGTAAATGATGGCCTTCAAATTGGGGAAGATAGCCATCCGGTACATGTTTTGCAATAGCCTTTCAATAAAAGGCAGAACAGTGTGCAACATTATGTTGACCAAATCTGGCATGTGAAATTACGTTTCTGTCCCTCAAAAGTTGTTAAACCGGCAATTGTTTAATCCGTTCCTCAGTCTGTCAGCTACATTGTAGGTACTGTTGAAGCTACTAAAGAGAACATCATGTCATACAAAAGCTGATCACCTCACATCTTCCCAATAAATATTCATAGCAGAAGAAGATTTCATTGCACTAAATATCTCCTTTCTATCTCTTTTCTCTGTAAAACTTTTTCCCCATTTCCCCCAGCTTGGTGAAGTCTTACGTTGAAGGAGAAAGCCACTACACTAGCCCTTCTTTCTCATCAACAAAAAACTGAAGATCATAACACGGAAGTTGTTGAATTCCGCAATGGGTAAAAAGAAAGGCGTAAGGGTTAAGGGGAAAACACCGAATAGCCCTAAATATGCTTGCAGTAAGCCGGGTGTTGCCGGAGGTGAGGATTTTGGTTGTTTAATTACCTTCCGTGTCTTTGCTTCTCGGTTTTTAGAATGTTACCGATTCTATGATTCTATGATTCAACCTCACATAAACAGTCGAAGATGTCAATCGGAGGAGCAGGAAGTGCAAGAAACGAGGGGAGACGTCTAAGGCTGCTGAAAAAAGGACAAAGGAGAGTCTTCAACAGCTGGAGAGCAGTGTTGGTAAGGATTTCATGTTAGATTAGTAAAGGAGATACTAGAGTCACAATGCCTAGAATTTTGATGTTCTGCAAAAATTTTATCTTTACATTGATTTGGTGTTGATGTACAAATGAGAGCATAATGTACAATTGTGAAGAACTGGAGACAATAAGGTACATTGTTAGAGTTGCTATGATCCTAGTTCTTCTCTCCATTGTTGTTTGGGTTTGTTGTTTTTGCATTGATTTTGTGTTGAGGTGCAAATGACATCATAATGTACAATAGTGAAGAACTGGAGAGCATAATTTACATTGTTAGAGTAGCTATGATTTAAGTTCTTCTTCTCAAGTGTTGTTTTTGTTGCTCTCAAGTGTTGGTTTTGTTTTTTTAGTTACAAATAGTTATGTAGATGTACAATTCTTTTGATATATGTACAAAATTGTTCAAGTGATCCTCTCCAGTGTTGGTTTTGTTTTCATGTACAACTAGTAATGTAAATGTACAAATGTTAGCATAACAAGCTGCAGATATGCACATAAGGGTGATGATTAACTTAACTTAAATGATTGACTAGCTCTCTGGAATCCCTTGTGGTTTACTTGTTAGAGCTGTAGAGCTGCAGAACAAGCTTGAAGTGCAAGATAGAGATTATAAACTGATTTTGTGTTGATGTACAAATGTTAGCATAATGAACAAAATCTGGAATAAGGTTGTATGTGTTGCTTATTTCTTGTTTGCGAAAGTCTTATCTATTTGCCAGAATCTGAATTTAAATGCCACAATCTGCATTTAAATGCATATATGTTGATGTACAAAGGATAGCAGAATGAACAATTTTGGGAATAAGGTTGTAATAGGAACGTTTCTGGAAAGCTGGAGAGTAGTTAATCAAGAACTAATAGTTAATCATGATCTGCTAGATTCTTGACAAAGGCTGTGATTTACATTGTCAATTTGGTAAGATAGGAAATAGATGAAATCACTAATGAATATATGCAAAGTTGTGTTTGATTTGATGTACAAATAGTGATGTAGATGTACAATTGTATTGAAATAAGTTAATGTTAGAGTCGAACTGCGTTTGTGATTCAGATTCAGAAACGAGGTTGATGATTCACTGAACTTATTTGATTTGTACCATATGTTTTTCAGGCAATCTACTGTTAGGACCATTTCAATTAAGTAATCTATTTTACAAATGGTTAATGCCATTTGTTTTTTACATAAGAGTGTTTAAGAATTTTAGGATTCTGTTTCCATATGCATAATATGCATGCATCATGTAGCTAGTGTTTTACTACATTTCCTTTGATATTGAACATTTCTAAGCCAAACTTTACACTTCAAATGAAATAGGCTCATGCACATGTAAAGCGCACAAGCATTGAAAATTATGTTGTTAGTATGACATTTGTGAACTAAATGATGCATATCACTCATATTTTCAATGATAATATTTAGTATTTCAAGTTCGTATAAGGATTGAATGGTGTTTTTCACTAATGATGCGTGTGATTAGATTGAAGTCAAAGCAAGTAAGCACAGATTTGTACACTTTACTATTTGTTTGTACATTGTTGACAAGATTTGTACATAGTTGCCAATTTGTACATTCAAGTACATTCTTCAATCTGTAATATGTACATTCTGTTAGGAATTTGTACAAGGGACTGTAGTTTGTACTTTGGAAGGCAAGATGTTTAATAGTTGAAGAAAGTACATGTGCAAAGTAAAAAACAAATTAGGAACTATTTGAATGAACATCGTAATGAGTGAATAATGTAGTGCAAATAAGCAGGACCCGTCAAAACTAGTAAAAAGACGTTACAAAATTTAAAATACGCAAATGAAATATGGAGCATCTAGTAAACAGATTGCCAAAAAGTTACAGTACAACTTCTGTTTGTTATCGACTACATAGATTGGTTCCAAAACAAGCTAATATTTGATACGATAACACATCAACAAACCAGCAGTTCAACAAAGGAAGATCTCAACTAGCATTAGTACCAAATTATTGGAGTGTAGATATCCCACATATTCGGAACAAGAAAGTTCTTTTCAATTCTAACACTCTCTCCCTCCATGAGCTTAGCTTTCCGAACAAAATACTCCCAACCAGTAGTTACAATTGCACGTTCTGGACCTAAAACACATAGCATTTTCCCAGCATTTTCCCCTTCGTTGTTGAAGTCAATGTAATTGTAACCAAAGTCCATACAACTGCGTGCAAAATCTATTGGGAGTTCCTGAAAAGGAATTCAAATTGTTTAAGATACACAGCAAGATACAGTTAACCGTAAAAAAACAACTGGACTGATGGCTAACCAAAAAAAACTAACCATTATGAATGATCCATGAACAGCCTCATGAGTCATTGTGATTTTGCAAGTAGCAGTCTTTTTGTAGCCAAGCCCTGATCAATATTTTGTACATGGAATGGCAATATTAATGTTAATAATTGCTAAATACTGATTACAAATGTAGTTCATTGATGGTTAGCAGTTAAAACAATTTCATACTATGCACCTGAATCATATGGGGTTTTAACTAGACTGATTCCACGGTTCACACATGATTCTCCCCCTCCTCTTAACAATATAGCAATGTTTAGAGATTCGACATTATTGAACGAGCATACCAAGACATCATTAACCCTTATTCCATGCTCGCAGGACCATTCAGGCCAGCCAGTTGAAAGGTAAACAGACTCTCCCCATCTGAGTATTAGTATATGAGTGACCTCCCCGTTACCTGTAGTGAAATGTACACATTCTATTTTCTCCCTATAAGTAGCCAACCACGCTCGACTGAAGATAGAGGGCATTTTCTAGAGGAAATAGAAGGCATTGTTTAGAAAATAAGACGATTTTGGGGAATATAATCTGTATGTATAGCAAATGAAGGTCGAGCATGTAACTAATTTTCGGAAATCAATTACATATATGTGCCTGAAGTACGAAGTTGTACACTGTGGTTGTAAAACAACTTTGGCATATTTCAAAATGCTGAAGACAAATCACTAGTAGAGTATGTCAGAGAGTAAGCAGTATTATTGTAAAATATATCAATATATATGATAGTTGTATGAGAAGCATTACTATCTACTAAATTAACATGGGTGTATTGCAATTTTGTGTAAGCTAAAACACAGAAATGAACGATACAGGTGAGATGCAGTATATGCCATACATATTAATACATACATGTTACAAAAATGCAAATCTTCACTGAAAAGCAAAAGAATAACGATAGAAGAACAGGTTGAATGAAAGGAGGCATTAACAAACAGAGCATTTAACAAACATAGTAATTATCAACAAGAAGAGAGATATACCAGTAAGTGTTCAGTAGGATCTGAAATTGTTGTCCAGAAAAGAGATTCACCACTGAAAGGATCTACAGGCTGCATCATTGTGCAGGTGCTTGAATGAAGGTTGAAGAATATGTGTATGTAAGATCTGGCCAATAGATAGTGTAATAAAGTGTCCTAACCTGAATATGTAATTTTTAACATGTGGGTCCTGCATAATTTTAAAAAATATATATTTAAGGTTATGAATTTTACATTTTCAATAGGAAATTACCAAATTTGCAATAATTCCATTGAATAAATTATTAGCCATAAATTAGTATGTCGAACGCATTAGTTATATTGCACTAAAACACCATTCTGGAGACATAGATTAGTCTTCAATTCCGTCGTCTGTACACATAAATGCGCATATCTAATGAGTGATACAAACCACTACACCTATGATCTTTTCATCTACATATAGTTATTGTGGTTTATTCGCTGGTGACATCAAGTTATTTGGTGTAATATGTTTAGCCAGAGGGTTGTTAACTTTTTGTTCGGGTTATAATGTTCCTGCGTACGTATGGGTTTGACTACTATACATACACAGTAACATAAATGTGTACTACACAGTAACATACATGTGTACTGCTCAGAACAAACACGCATTTGAACAAGGTTAGTTTGAAATGTGTCCATATGGAAAATCATTTGACTAGAACTTCATAGTAATGCCTAAATCATATATATGGAAACGATCTTAACATACAAGTTCCTAACGACGGTCTGGGTGGAGAAATTAATCTAAAACCCTATTTAACATGTAAGAACCCAGGCAATGCAGTGTTAACTAAAACAAATCTCTTAATAATATAACTGACTCCGATGATACGGACTTAATTAGGGCTTATGGTTTAGCCTTGTGTCCAGGAGCCCTGGACACAAGCCTAAACCCTAAGCCCTAATTAAGTTGGTTGCTTCAGTAAAAACTATGCACTCATTGAACAGACGTATTTCTTATTGCAATAAGGGCAGTTTTAAATTTGTCCATATGGACAAGCATTTGACTAGGACTTCGTAGTAATGCCTAAATCACCTATATGGAAAGGGTCTTAACATACATGTTCCTAACGACAGTCTGGTTGGAGAAATAATCTAAAACCCTATTTAACATGTACAAACCCAGGCAATGCAATGGTACCTGAAACAAATCCCTTCATAACATAACTGATACGGACGATACGGACTTAATTAGGGATTATGGTTTAGCCTTGTGTCGCCCTGGACACAAGACTAAACCCTAAGCCCTAGTTAAGTTGGTTGCGGCAGTAAAACTATGCACTCCTTGCACAAACGTATTTAATATTTTCTTAAGGAGATTTTGAAATGTGACTATATGGACAAGCATTTGACTTGAAGTTACCTTCGTAAATTAACTTGACGTATGCATACCTGCTTTAATCAATACGACTACCAACACCACGCATCCTTGAAGTTGAGTGCTTTCTCAACGGGAAACAATCCAAGATGACTTAACTATCTCACGAATGATGGTTTATAGGTATGTGTAGTTATGGAGAAGCCTTGTGGCATTTGCCTTACATTTATGGTATTAATTATTAGGAAAATATTAGCCTTTAGACTCAAAATGTGCATATATGATGAGTGATTCAAACCACGGAAACAAAATCCAAGACAAACAAATGATTCACTTATCACGAATGAGTGATTAGACTCAAAATAACCCGAACAAAAAGTTAACAACCAATTTTAGTGTACTTATGTACAAGACCTCCTACTGAAATTCTCAAAAAATGTAAGATGGATATTATTTAGAGAAATTACATGTGTGTGTTTATTGGAAGTAGTCATACCTAATGTAATTATGATCGATACTTGGTTTTCGAAGTAGATTGATTAGGCACATAAACCAGATCAATTATAAAATAAAGATGTACGAATTATCTTTGAAAAGTACTCGTTTAGAGCTGGTAGTGGATAGGAGAATATCTAAATATGATGCCGACAATGTTATCACATCGGAGAAAGTGATGATATATATCCCAATATAATTTTATTTCAACAATATGGGGGGAATAACGTCATCACCCGTTTGCGCACAAAATATACACCATTATCATTCCACCACATTGATGCCTCATATCTTGGCTAGATGAACTGAAAAGATGAAAATAGTGTTTAATTAACTGGTATTTAATTAGATTCTGAGGAATATGTGAATCTGGAAAAGGTCCTTGAATTGGATGATTTCATAGTATAACACGTGATTGCTTGCTTTAAGGACAAAAGAATGGTAGTCAAAAGCTGGAATGAGCTCAAGGAAGACTGACAGAAAGCAAATATTCTCGAGAATGGATAAGATTTTGATATTCTCCAAACTTGTACATTTCCTGCAGGAGTTGTACATTATTAATGTACATATTGATCAAGAATTTGTAAATACAATTTCAATTTACAAAATGGTGCGTGAAATATTAAAACATGTGTGTTGAGGTAAAGCAACTACACTTAAGTAATGCCAGAATTTACTTGATAACTTCTACCTTCTGATAAAAAGTTCATATAAGTGCAAATGCATCAGAACAATTATAATACGTATTCAAAATATGAACAGTTTGACGCAAGATGATAATTATATAGATTAAAAGGTCCTTGCGTTAAATTCTGGTAATATACATAATACCCGTACAGTACCAGTTAAAGCATCGAGATTCACAAAAAGTAAAACAACCGAATGGTACAACTAACAAGAGCACTAAGATAGGATAGACTATTCTTCTGATGCATCAACCTTGTCACTTTCTTCAGCAGAGTATTTATTAAGTTCATCAGCTACCTTCGCAGCACAAATTTGAGTATCATGCTTTCCGATTAAAGTGCAGTATTTGCATTGGAACTTAGGAACTTTCCGTAACTGTTTCTCCCCAAAAGATAAAATCCTCTTACGCTTGGGCCTTCCAACAGTTGCCTTGCTATCGGGTGGTATTATCAACTTCTTGACATCGAAAGACCTTTCTATCTGACCACGCATTGATGTTGGGACAGGGAATATATCAGCATCATATGCTTCACGGAACTTTGTGGTGAAGAAGCACGTGTCAACAATCCCTGTAGAGGAAAGATAATTACTAACCTTATCTCACACAAACAAACAAAAAAATAGACAAAAGTGTTACAGTGTCCTGTTATTGAATTCTTCTAGGTCCTTACCAGATATAGTGGGCCGGCTATAGGCAATAACGTTCACCGCATGAATACAGGGGAAACCACTAAGTTGCCAGTAAAAGCAAGTACATGTCTTCCTGGTTGTGTCGACTGTCTGAGTAGTCTTAGAGATGACTTCGTATACACCATCACGAGGACACTTGATTATCTTCCAACCACGACCTTTCTTCCTACAAACATTCCATTCAAGCTCCTTCTTAGGGGTAAGAGCACCAGTCCATGTAGCAGAGTCGTCACGCCTCTCACTGTACAATCCCATTATGTGTTGCCTAATCCCGTCAATCATATGGCATACCGGCAAACCACGGTAATCCTTAATCATTTTATTGAAAGACTCAGCAGCATTGCTAGTCATTTCACCATAACGAACTATTCCAGGGGAGAATGCCACTGCCCATTTCTCGTAAGGTAGATCTTCAAGGAAAGCAACTGCCTGAGGACCACCATCTTTGATAAAAACATCAAGTTCAGTGTGAAATAATTCTGGAGTGGGAGCATGAGCTGCACGACCAAGTAATTTGACCATCTTACTTCTAAATTCATTCGACCAACCTCCTCGATACATCCCTTTCAAGTTAGTGTACAAGTGATACAGGCAAAAGAAATGTACAGGTTCATCATAAACCTGTGGGAATGCAGCAAGGATACCAGCATGCCTATCGGATAGATAAGACACTTTTTTAACGTGTGTAACATTGTCTCGAAGCATGGTAATAAACCATGTCCAGTTATCAATGTTTTCAGCATCAACTAGTGCCATAGCCACGGGAAACAGACCTGTACATTAAATAAACGGGTTTGTTAAGATGGTGTTACAAAGTTTTTGCACATTTCATCATTGCTTTGTACATGACTGTAATGTTTGTACATTGTAACAAGGATTGAACATGTACACATACCATAAAAAATGTACATGGTCTGTAATATTTGTACATTGAACAAGGATTGAACATGTACACATACCATAAAAAATGTACATGTCTGTAATATTTGTACATCATAACCAGGATTGAACATGCACACATACCATATAAAATGTACAAAGCAATAAATAAATGTGCAAATTGTCAGCTACAAAAATTACTTAACATGTACAAAGCAATGATGAAATGTTCAAATGTGCAAATTGTCTGTACAAGGCTCACTTATCATGTACAAAGCAATGATGAAATGTTCAAATGTACAAATTGTCTGTACAAAAATTGCATGCTCATAGACAATTTCCTTATACCATAGCACAAACTGTAAGATAGATAAAACGGAATAGAAACATAAAACTGAAGTTTTGGTTGTATGATCTTACCATTATTTCCGTCTTTGGCCACGGCGGATAGTAACTGTCCCTTGTATCGTCCTTTCAAACTGGTTGCGTCAATGAACAATATTGGACGGCAGTGATTGAATCCTACTAGACAGGCATTCAACGCCAAAAAGAAACGACGGAATTTGTTAGTTTCAGGCCAAGACTGCAAATCAAGAACACTTCCAGGGTTGGTTTTCTTAACAGCTTCACAATACCAACGCAGCTGGTCGAAAGAATCCTCATACGAACCATAAACTGAGTCTTTAGCAGCTTGTAAAGTTCTCCAAGCTTTCAGGTAACCGATAGTCAGTCCATAGTTCTTAGACATGTCTGCCTTAACTGACTTGCCTGAATATGATGAATCATTTTGAACATCTTGAACAAACAAACCACCCATGGTCCGGGGAGTGAGACGGAGATTATCGTCTTTAATCAAGTGATCAGTGCAATTGTGAACAAGATGAGCCTTATTAATGGTAAATACAGCACCATAAGACTTTGAAGTGCCACAAATCTTCCACATACAACCAGACTTCATTTTCATTTGACAGTAAACACTGATTTGGGTGCGATTATTTCTAAGGAAGTGATACTTAAAGCCACGAATCAAAGCATATTTACTCAACTCTTGCCTAAACTCCACAACACCACCTATGAACTTCTGACCCACATGCCTTATGTTAGAACACCATGAATCAGACAACTTATCTAACTCAGAAATAGGGGGGTTAATATCATAATGTGGCAGTTCCTCTTCTTCGGCAACAACGACAATCTGATTGAAGACAGAGGGTGTTGGATTAATCCCACAATCTCTACTACTAACAGGGGGGGTTCATTTCTCTATTAACAGGAGGGGTATTGTAAGTATCCCCAAATTCGAGATCAACAACAACTTGCACATCTAGCCTAGAGCAATTGAAATCTTCCACAAGCATTAGTAAGGCAGAGAAATCATTATCAGATTTCAGAACACAGTTACTATAATCCCCAATTTTGTATCTAAAGGACAAACCTGAAGAACGCAGACTGGACCATTCATCATAAACCCTTGAAACAATGTCGACATACTGTGTTCTGATAGATATGGGGAAGGCGATCATCCTACAACTCCAGCTTAACATCATAACACATGTCTTCCGCCTTGGATCAGCAGTCGTGTTTTGAGACGCCATTTACGCCGCCAGTGGATTGAAGTGCAAGCCGATAATTTTCTGAATCCTGAGTGAGGTGAGAAACGAGAGATGGGGAATGATGAGTTAAAGGAGGATTACAAATTTGAAATTCAAATAACAAGGAAGGACAATTTGTGAAGTGATGGTTTCTCACTCTGCCAGAAAGTAGCCGTAAGAGTGACAGAGGAGCTCTGTGTGATTTGAACTATAGAAATAGGGGTAAAGTCGGTATTTCACGGGTGAGAAAAGGGGAGAAAATGGGGATTGCCTTTTTCTGAAATTCTTGGAAGTGCATAGGTTGTTTTTTGAAAAGGTTGGTGTTGACCCAACCTTATTTTTGCTATTTTCCCTAAAATTTGCTAGTAATATTAGATTTTACATTACCAAATAACAAAATAGCCCACACTGGATCAGCCCAATTCGATCACCTTAGAACTAGGAAGCCGTTTTACTAAAGTGCGGCCCACTAATTTATGTAGTCCATTATTGGTTTACTGCTAAAACTGGTCCCCAAAACATTGGGGTCTAGGGTTTAACGAAGAGATCGCAATCGAACTCTGTGATTTCTGATGGAAACGAAAATGGAGAAATTGAGGATATACGTAGGTGGATTGGGAGCTGGGGTGAAGGAAGATGATCTGATTAAAACGTTCGGCTCAATGGGCACAGTTGAATCCGTGGAGTTTAACCGCAACAAAGGACGTAGCTTTGGGTACATGGACTTTGTCCCTGCCTCTGATAAAGCCCTCGCCAAGCTCTTCAGTGCTGTATGTAGCTTCTCATACTGTGATACATGCCTGTTTTTTTTTTTTTAATGATTGTTACTGATTTGTGTTTTTCATTGAGCTCACTGCAGTGTTTTCATGAATTTGAATTTTTGAGTATAATAGAAACTAGAAAGGCAGTAGATTATTTCTTGTGGACTTGTTCAATAGAGCATGTTATTTGGGCCACTTAATCGTTAAGCTAAGAAGTACTTATGATTATGATTATATAATTGGCTTGCTTTTGATTTATTTGTAAGCGAAATAGGTGTGTATATTTATGATAATTTGGATAATCATAAGATTGCTGGATTGATGTTTAGCTACATTCTAGTGGGTGAGAAAAACATGATATCTACGACGTGATACTTGTTTAGTTGAAAATGGAAGTCGTAGCTGGGACTTGTTGTTTTCCAGTTTTGAAAGTTGTTCATGCTATTGTGGTAACGTTTTGGAAGCTGGTGTTGTGACTTCTGCAGTATAATGGGTGCATGTGGAAAGGGGGGAAGCTTAAGCTGGAGAAGGCAAAAGAAGACTATCTTTCTCGCTTGAAGCGTGAGTGGGCTGAAGAAACTGAGCTTGCTGAGGAATTGGCCAGCAGGAAAGTGGATACAGATGAAAAGATGATGCATGCTTTACCGAGATCCAAAGAAGACATTGAAAATACGCAGCTTAGAGTCTATTTCCCCAAACTGAGGAAGGTAGATTAACCTGTTTGTTACAGTTTCATGGTTTGTTATAATTAAAAGCATTAGTTATGTATGAGGTCAGCATTCTAGCTTTTTTTAAGGTAGCTGGAATTACATCTTATGCTTCTTTGAAATTTACCTTTAAGTGAGTATACTGATGATGATGTTTATGGTTTCTCTTGAAGATAAAACCTCTACCTCTCAAAGGAACTGGCAAGCATAAGTACAGTTTTCAACGTGTTGAAGTTCCTCCACTTCCTATCAATATTTGTGATTGTCCGGAGCATTCTAAACCTCCTGTTTCTGTCAAAACAAACTATACCAATTATCGCAAAAAAGAAACTTCTGGGGCGAATAGAGAGGAGACTTATGGGACGAATATAAGGGAGTTTTATGGGACAAATAGAAAGGAGACTTATGGGACAAATAGAAAGGAGACTTATGGGACAAATAGAAAGGAGACCTATGGGGCGAATAGAGAGGGGGCTTATGGGACGAATAGAAAGGAGACTTATGGGACGAATAGAAAGGAGAGTTATGGGGCGAATAGAGAGGAGGCTTATGGGGAGAATAGAGAGGAGGCTTATGGGGCGAATAGAGAGGAGATTTCTGGGGCGAATGATGAGGAGACATCTGGGGTGAATGAAGAGGAGCTTAACATTATGACGTCAGTACTGAACAAACTGCTGGAGAAGAAAGATAGCTCTAGTAAAGTTTCTGACAAGGCTAAATTAACTCGGGCGATACATTCTGTTGCACAATCTAATGATCCGCAAGTTCATGAGGATGAAGGCGGTCAAATGAGTGATGAAGATGACCTTTTGATTAATGTTGTGGGCCAGTTGAGGAATCAAGCTGATCTGTTTGAGGATTGGAAACCCAAAAGAAATGCTAAACAGGTACATTTTAGATTTACACTCCAGTGGCTGGTTTGTAAAGTTCACGAGCAATTTCTGTTTCTCCTTTGTTGGCCTGGTTTTTCTATTTTTTGAATTTTCTAAAGTTTGACTTGACTCCCTTTTCTGATGTTCTAACTAGGATTCTATATCATTAAAGATGAACACCGGAAGTCAAAAAATGAAGCCCATGTATGACAAAAAGAGGAAAGCATCAGCTTCTGAAGATGATACAAATGATAACCGTGGTCTTAAAAGGACCGTGAAGGCAAGTCCACATGATACAAAGGGCACTTCAGTTGCTTTGAACAGTGTACCACCAGAATCGGGTTCAACACAGTTAAGTTTTGATCCAGCATCAGTACGTAAGTCTTCATGGAAAACGCTGCTGACTGAGAAGGGAAGTGCTTCTTTCCGCATGTCAGATATTCTACCAGATCAGAAGCCTGTTGAATCGGGACCCATGCTCATTGCACCCTGCTCGAGTAAGAAGGATGAGCATGGTGACCAACCGGGCAAACCTGAAGAGTTGGAAAACGTTTCCAACTGCCTATCCAGAAAGTCAAGTGTTTCTGGGAAGAAATCAGCAGCAGGCTCTAGCCAAGATGATGAATCCAACAAAAATAAAGAGCTCGAAACAAGACCTATTGTTGAAGCAAATAGATTGAGTGAATCTGGAACGATGTCAGCCAAAGGTGCTATGCAGGATGATGACCAAGGAAACAAAAGCAAAGAGGTTGATTTGGTCTCTGTTGTTGGACCAAACAAATTAAGTGGATCTGGAATCGCACCAGCTAGTGTTGCTGTGCAGGATGACCAATCGGGCAAAAGTAAAGAGGTTGAAATGATCTCTGTTGTTGAGCCAAATAAATCTAGTCAATCTGAAAACAAATCAGTTGGAGGTGCTGCGGAGGATGATCAGTCAAACAAAAACAATGACCTTAAAACACTCCCTGCTCCTGAACCGAATAAATCAAGCGAATCTAAGAAAAATGTGGGCCGAGGGGCCTCATGGGTGGCAAAATCATCATGGTTGGAACTTATTGGGAATACGAGTAGCAGCCCTTTTAGCATTTCCCAGATTCTTCCGAGTGTAACTCCTCAGAATCAGAGTTCTCAACAATTTGGCACTAATAGCATTTCAGGTTCAGGGTATGACAGCGAGTCCAAATTTGCCAGTAAAGACACCAGTAAGCCTCATGGAAGGACTGAGGATGCTCTAATCAAGAAACAGGACCACACCGACCTAGACGGAGATAAAATCACCTCTGCCTCAGTCGAGAAACAGGATCACATGGACATTGATGTTGAACACAAGTTTGAACAGAAGAATACACAGCCTGCTTCTATTCCTAGGAGCAGTTTGGCATCAGCTAAAAGAGTAGTTCCGGAGATTGTTATTAGTGAAACTTGTCCATTTATGAGGAATGCTGCTTCAATGAAACAGTGGGCCAAAACCAAAGCATCTTTAAGTGGCTCACTTAAGAAGAAGGAGAAGGAGAAGGAGAAGGGAAAGGAGGCCGAAGAAGATTAGGCTGCGGTTAGCGAAGGATTTCAACCTCGCAGTGAAGTTAATTGTACAACTACGCTGAAGAGGAAGTTGGATGATTGGCCCCGTTGGTAACTTAATTACTGGCTGGAGTGAATTCGGCAAATCCACTGTTCTTCCTGTTACATTGAAAGGTGAAAATTCACGCACACTTCCAAAATGGTTAAATGAGCACTGTAGGTTCTTGCAACGAAGCCTGTGAAGCTTCTGTAGTATTTAACCAGTGGTAATGCAGTGATACCCACTGCTTCATGAAAAGTTGGTACCAGCTGGGCTGTACTGTTTCACAAGTGTTTGGCACTGGCTGGGTATGGCACTGAACCTGAAGCTGAGTAAAATTTTGTTATACCTCTCCTGTGATGTTGTTTGGATACAAATTGTAGTTTGATACTTTGATTAAATTCTTAAATCGATTTAAGATGGGGCTTAAATCTTTTGCATTCATGTGAATTATGAATTTATGATTACTGGTTTATCCAACTGTTACCAGTCAACTTGTTAAGAACTACCTTACAGTTTAATCTTGACCACTATATAAGACATACTTAGTCCCCGGAGAACTTCATATTTCATTCGTAGGTGTTTCACAAAACTTTCGGAAGGGAGAATGATGTTTATTTCAGCATTCATGGATTCCTATTACCAGAATTGATGGAAACCCAATATGTGCAAAATGAAACAGGAGTTAAAAAGAACTAAAGAAGCAGCTAAATCTTGCAATTGCAACTTATTGTCTTATGAACTTGACTTGGCACACAGTCTGACAATAATAATTATCAAAATTCAGTTTTATATGCGGGTTATATATAATATTGGGACGGATTGAGTATATTATTTTCATGTCCCCCCGAGATACTGTACCTACTTTCTTGTGCGATGTGGAAGAAAGAAAGACAAAGTGAGTGATGAAAGATACTAATACTTTTTCTAAGAACTTAAAGGCACAAATTAATCATTATCACTATCTGCAGCAACATAGCTCATTAGTTCTTGTTTCATCAGGTAAGATATGAGTTTCCTGTGATCTTGCATTGTTGTTCATATTGATATGTTTTAAATTTTCAGTTTAGATTCATGGTTTTTAACTTTTCAATCCAGTTCTTGATTGGTCAAGATCGACGTTAATTTGTCTGAATTTGTGCTGTCTGTTGAATGAATCCATTCACAATTTTCTACTTCTTTTAAGATCATGAATTGAAGTTCATGATTATGATGCTATTTGACCAAAGTTAGTGGTAGCTAATTAGCTATTTACATCTCCACTGCTGTAAATATGAAGTTCTCCGCTATTTACTAATCAAGAACTAAGTTTGCTGTTGTTTTGCATTTTGTCAGTGATTGTCTTTCGTTTTCTTGTTATTTGGGAAAGTGAATTGCTATGACTAGTTTTTCTTTGTAGTTGATTGCGAACATGGGAGATCAGAGGAATGGATACACGCTAGACGAGGCGTTCTCTACGCTGGGATTTGGAACGTTCCAGAGCCTAGCTCTTGTTTATGCTGGCATAGGTTGGTTTGGAGAAGCGATTGAGATGAATCTTTTGTCCTTTATTGGTCCGGCCGTTAAATCAGAGTGGTCACTTTCTCCTACTGAGGAGAGCCTTTTGTCGACTGCTGTGTTTTGTGGAATGCTATTCGGGGCGTTCTTTTGGGGGTTCATATCAGATGTCTATGGGAGAAGGTAAATAATTCAAATGTTGGATTGCTTGAGAAATGTATGTATATGAGCTTATGAGGTACCATTTCTACACTATATACAGGACAGGAATTCGGTTTATAGTGATAGTAGTTGCAGCAGCTGGACTTTTGAGTTCCTTTTCGCCAGATTACAAGTCACTTGTCGTAATTCGTTGCATTCTTGGATTTGGAGTGGCAGGCGGACATGTTTTCGCAACTTGGTTAATGGAGTTCATACCAAGTTCGAATCGTGGTGCTTGGATGCTTAGTATGTTAATTTTCTGGATACTTGGAGAACTTTTTGAGGCCTCACTTGCTTGGGTATGTTTGTGTTAAACTGTGGGTAAAAACCATTTTTGGTACTCCACAAGACTACATTTCCGTTTTTTATACTTTAAAGTGACGGTGTACAATTTTGGTACTAATTGTTTTTTGCTTTACAATTTTGGTACTGATGAACATCGTCTAATGCCAATTAACGTACTCCGGTCAAAATTTTCACCGGAAAATACATATCTTACCGGAATTTTCAATTTTTCAATTTCAAAAAATTACAAATTGATCCTAAACTTGTTAAAAGATTCACTTTATCTCATATTTACATTTTTCTTACAAAAAATATCCTTAAAAGGTTTAACAAAATTTAATTTAACCCCAAATGAAAATATAAAAATTTATAAATTATGATTTGCATTAATTAATTGTTTTTTTAAAGTATAAAATATAAAATGGTAAAAATTAAAATTAATTTCAGTAAGTCCAAAGATTTATGAAAGATTGTAAAAAATGATAAATAATTCTAAAAACTCTACGAAAATTATAAAATTGCAAACATAATGAGAAAAAACATTTAATTAAGAACCTTAAAATTACAACTTAAAACATTATACAAATTTTCTTAACATAATAAAAATAAATATTTTAGTTACTATAAATAAAAGAAAAACAATATTTTGAAACTTTGAAATAAATATTTTAGTTACTATATTTTAGTTACCAGATAAACTTTGACATAAAAATAAATATAGTATATTTTAGTTACTATATAAACTTTGAAATAAGAATAAATATTTTAGTTACTATAGTAAAATGAAAAAAAATATTGAATTTAACTAAAATATTTATTTTTATTTCAAAGTTTTATTTGAAAATAAATATTTAATAAAATATATATAATTTGTGAATTTTTAAAATTACAAAACCAAACTGACAAAATATGTTAAGAAAATTTATATAATGTTTTAAGTTATAATGTTAAGGTTCTTATAATTAAATGTTTTTTTTTTCCATTATGGTTGCAATTTTATAATTTTCGTAGAGTTTTTAGAATTTTTTACCATTTTTTACAATCTTTCATAAATTTTTGGACTTACTGAAATTAATTTTAATTCTTACCATTTTATATTTTATACTTAAAAAAACAATTAATTAATGCAAATCATAATTTATAAATTTTTATATTTCCATTTGGGGTTAAAGTAAATTTTGTTAAACCTTTTAAGGATTTTTTTTGTAAGAAAAATGTAAATATGGGATAAAGTGAATCTTTTAACAAGTTTAGAATCAATTTGTAATTTTTGAAATTGAAAAATTAAAAATTCCGGCAAGATATGTATTTTCCGTTGAAAAATTTGACCGGAGTACGTTAATTGGCATTAGACGATATTCATTAGTACCAAAATTGTAAAGCCAAAAACAATTAGTACCAAAATTCTACACCGTCACTTTAAAGTATCAAAAACGGAAATGTAGCCCTATCGAGTACCAAAAATGGTTTTTACCCGATCTCATTCTCATTAGTGCAATATATAAAGTACAATACAAGAGTCTTAATTATAAACATAATCTATCACACCCCCTCAGTCGAAGCGGGAGGGGGACGAATGTTGAGACGGTCCCGGAAATCGTCAAACATGACTTGAGGAAGGACTTTAGTAAAGATGTCAGCGATCTGATGTCGAGACAGAACATGTAAGACACATATATTGCCCGTTGAACCTGTTCCCAGACAAAATGGATATCAATCTCAATATACTTAGTTCGTTGATGTTGAACTAGATTCCCGGACAGGTAGATGACGCTAAAATTATCACAGTAGACGAGGACGGCATTCTGGAGCGGACAATGAAGTTCGAGCAATAAATTCTGCAGCCAAATGCATGTCTCAAAGACCACATTAGCCACCTCCGGTACTCGGCCTCTGCACTAGAACGAGAGAGTAGGTTGGCGCTTGGAAGACCAAGAGATAAGTTTAACTCCAAGAAAGTTAGAAAGACACAATATTCTAACGTAGATCGGCGTGTATCTAGACACCCCCCCCCAATCAACATCTGTATAGGAGATAAGAGTCGGCATGGAGGAGGGATAAAAGGTGAAGATCGAGAGCTAATGTCCCTTGGAGATATCACAGAATCCGCTTGAGAGCATTTATATGTGTATCACGCGGATCATGCATGTGAAGACACACCTGCTGGACTGCATAGATGTCTGGACGAGTAAACGTCAAGTTTTGAAGTGCTCCAACCAAGCTACGATAAAGCGTAGGATCCGATAAAGGAGTGTCGAGAGAACCACTGACCGTGGACTTAATGTCGACGGGAGTAGCAGTGGGTTTGCACGAGGACATACCAGCTAACTCAATGATTTCAGGAGCATACTTGCTTTGAGAGAGGAATAGGCCACCTTGGTGACCGTCTGCTCTCTTTTTGATCTGGAATTTCATCTGGAATTTCTTGTTCTTGTTCTTTTTTTTTTCTGCTATGGGATACTGCAATTTCAAGAAAGTAATTGAGAGGGCCGAGATCTTTCATCGCAAACTCGGAAGAAGTCTTGCCATGATGACTATACGAAGAGATTCCGACGAAGTGGTGAGATAATATCATCAACATAGAGTAAAAGATAAGTCATATCCTCCCCATGTCGATAGATGAACAGAGAGTTGCCAGATTTGTTGTTAGTAAAGCCAAGAGTAAATAAGAAATCCGCAAACCGCTTGTACCACGCTTTGGGAGCTTGCTTGAGGCCATATAAAGACTTCCGCAGCAAACATACATACTTGGGAAGAGTCTGATCCCTATACCCAAGGGGTTGATGCATATAAATGGTTTCATGAAGATCCCCGTGCAAGAATTCATTCTTGACGTCAAGCTGATGAATGGACCAATTCTTAGATAATGAGATACTAAGAACTATCTGAATGGTTGCTGGTTTCACGACTGGACTGAAAGTTTCACCACAGTCAACCCTACATGTTGAGTTTTGCCATCACCAAGAAGTCGAGCTTTATGCCTCTCAAAATCACCATTAGATTTAACCTTATGAACAAAAATTCACATAGAACGAATAACATTAACATTCGCTGGACGGGGGACCAAATCCCACGTCTTATTCTTAAGAAGAGCATCATCTTCATCATCCATGGCCATTTCCCAATTCGGGTCACGAAGGACGGAAATTGAATTGCGAGAAAGAAGAGATTTGGCAACAGTAGTGTGAAGGTTAAACAGGCGCTTAGGTTTGACAATGTCGTGTTGACTCTGAGTCAGCATGCGAGTAGGAGTCGGTATACGAGAAGGTGAGTATGCAGGTAAAAGAGCAGTCGAAGGAGAGTGTTGGTCGGAACCGGTAAGGCGCGGCGCGAAGGAAGGAAT
>JAYMSL010000715.1:0-21467 GCA_036897195.1 Plantago coronopus
AATTACATAATTGGACAAACATGGCCCACACACATGTCTATGTGAGGAAATGGGAACTTTTTTTGGGCCCGGCCAATTTAAGTTATTATCTTATCAAAATATTCACCAATATCTTCCAAGCTTTTTATCGCCTATTAATCATTTTGAAAATGGGTTGCTGAAATGCGGTTGACATATCCAATCGGACAGCCTGTATCATTTAGCGAGAGACATTGTTTGTGGTTCTTGTTTTTTCACATGCCATCTGTTTTTTACCGTGCGTGTTGCTATTCTATGTAAACTTGTAAGGAATTAAGTACAATTTTAGAAATTGTTAAACCAGATTTTGCATGTTTACTTTTTTTTAATTACAAGACACTTGAGGTTAATGATGCAGTTAAGAGTGATCTATATTTTCATCTGGCACCTGAAAGTTCCTGGTGTGGAATAATTTCCTGTGCACATTTCTGTCATGTCTGTATGTTTGTGCACTCCTAAGCATCTGCTTGTTTATTTCCTTTTGGCTATTTTAGACATGCTGTTACTTTTATTTTCTGTCTGGATTCAATCTTGAAAGCTAGAGTTCAATCTTTTCTGGATAACATGCTTTGCCTTATATCTCTGGTTACTAAATGGAGTATATGGTTTCAGATGTACAATTTCTCCCAATCTCCGGGCTTTTGGGAACAAACTTGAAAGTTCGATTGGACAAAAGTTTATGCCCTTGGTGGAGTGGTCCTTGCCTGTTTGAAGCTCTTGATGTTATTGAAGGTCCTCCACGTGACCCAAAAGGCCCATTAAGGTATAGCATTAGAATTATTTACTTGAATTTCTGTATACTCCTTGCTTTCTACTACTTTGAGTGTGCATATTAAGTTACATGTAAAAGTGCTCCTCTGGGTCTGTTGCCCTTAGTTGTCTTTTATTTATTGCACAATTTACCTTCTGTAGCATGTATGTCCTTGTTTGTGATCATGTGTCGGTTTCTATTTATTTACCGCCTTATTTGTGAAACCAGCTGGTACTCGGAATTAAACTTCTCTTCTGGCATTATTTATTTAAGACATTTACTGAGCACCCTTCGTCTTTTCTTAAGGCTGATAAACGATGCCTTCACAAGTGTAAGATTTCTAGATGCTTCCTGACTTGGTCATTTGTTTTGCTAGGATGCCTATCATTGACAAATTTAAGGATATGGGGACTGTTGTGATGGGAAAAATAGAATCAGGAAGTGTCCGTGACGGTGACAGCTTGATGATAATGCCAAATAAGGTTCATTATGTTCTTGTACTTGGAATTATATCCGTAAATTCTGTTCTTCAAGGTACTGGGTTCTGATATTAGTCCACTTGGAGAAATTATCAGGTTCAGGTTAAAGTCCTTGCCATCTTTATAGATGAAGAAAAACAAAGGCGAGCAGGACCTGGTGAAAACTTACGCATTAGGGTGTCAGGAATTGAAGAAGATGATATAATGGCTGGCTTCGTTCTCTGTGACATTGGTATGTGAAAGTTTATTTTATTGTTAGGTTGTTTCTCTGTTTCATTTAGCATGTTGCAATTTATTTGCAAGATACACCTTGCTGGAAGTCTGTTCTCGTGTGTGAAGACTTGCCTGTACATAATAGTTACTTCACTTTATTTAACTTATGGTTGACAAACTCAATGTTCTACCTGTGCAGCACGACCGATAGCTGCTGTGTCTGAGTTTGTGGCCCACTTGCAAATCCTGGAGCTGCTAGAAAATGTATGTCCCTTAGTTCTCTTTTGTAGTTTGTATTCAGATATTATTTTATCATTTTACTTGTGCTTGTGTGAATCTACTAAATGTATGTCCCTTTATTCTCTTTTGTAGTTTGCATTCAGATATTATTTTATTATTCTAACTTGTGCTTGAATGAATCTACTCTAATTGTGAGAAATCTCAGGCTATTTTCTGTGCCGGGTATAAGGCTATTTTGCACATTCACTCTGTTGTGGAGGAATGTGAGATTGTTGAGTTGGTCACTCAAATTGACCCGAAGACCAAGAAGCCCATGAAGAAGAAGCCTCTCTTTGTCAAAAAAGGAGCTCTGGTCGTGTGCCGCGTTCAGGTCAGCTTCTTGTACATTTGAGTTGGTCAAGTCTTGAAATACATTGTTTTTATTTTTGCTAGTAGGTGAAACAACTTGCTCATTACTCAGTCTGATTGATTCCAGAAATTTCTGCAGTCATATTTGATGTATTAAATCAACTATCTCTATATGTCGGTCTTTCCAAGTTAAATATCAACGCCCCTTTATAACCTATATCCACACCCCAGCACTGCACCATCACACATCATCCACCCCCACCTGATCCTGAGATGCTCATAACTGTGTTATGATTGTTAAATTTTAACTCATGTGTAACATTTCTGCTGTTGAATTATGCTTCTCAGGTTAGCAACTTGATTTGCATCGAGAAATTTGCAGATTTTCCCCAACTGGGACGATTCACCCTTCGAACTGAAGGTTAGAATGATACTAGTATTATATTTTATTATCATGGCTAGTATTTTTCCCAGTGATCCAAGTAATGCCACTGAATTTAGTATATCATATGATGACTGGGAAAACTAGTATTTTTCCCAAACATCCAAGTGTTGCCACTGAATTTTATATTATATGATGACAGGAAAAACTGTGGCTGTGGGGAAAGTAACCTCTCTCCTTGCGAGTGAGTAAAAATTTTGTTCCGAGGTGAGAACTCATGTCCTACACTCCAAATTATTCACTCGGTTCTAAATCCTTCACTTAGTAGTTAGTACTAAACTATTGCATCTGTAGCTCACAAAACTGCCTGTAATGTGCATCTGTAGCTCACTAACTATTGCATCTGTTGCACACACATCCCCTGGCTCTTGTTGCATCTGGATGCATCTTGGAGATACTATGATACACATTTTGTTTTGTAGGTTTACATCGCGATAAGTTTTTACTACAGAGCGATTATACAAAGAGAGACATTGATTGACGGAGACTTTACTGGGGGTGTACATCATTTTGGGGAGTCGATTGTTCTGTTTCGCTTCCCAGGGTGTGTCAGTATTTTTGTGTTGATCTGTGATGGCTAGTCAACTGGTTTACACAGTGGGTAATGACTTATGACAAAGTTGGCGTCTGGAAGTCTGAGTTGCGTTTTGATCATATGTATAATGCGTTCATATATTTCTGTTATGCATGTTTAATTTATGTCGACATAATCATAGTCCTGGCGGAGAGACTTGTAGTCTGACAATGGTTAGAAGCTCACTCAGTTTGGTTTTGGTAAAATATGAAAAATCCACATTTATTTTGCTGTAGTTACATTTGACGGGATCGTACTTTTAGCAAAGCATTTCTTTGTCAAAAATAATTGTGTGGCCTGTTAATTGTTGTTAGCGAAGGGCAAACAAACATATAAGCTTTTGGTAGTGAGGGACACTCCCTTGCCTTCGAAATTTCGGTTTTGCTTTGAAGTTCTAATGAGCCATTACTCCCTCTGTTTCAGAGTGAACATCTGGAAACAGTAATTTTATTTTCTAGACAAATCTTTGTACGTTTACAAAAATTGAAGTGAACAAGTTGTAATAATTGATACTCTTCCGTCGTACTCCCTCCGTACCACAAAACACTGTCCATTAGGGTTAGCGTTAGCGTGCAGTTTTAACAAGTGATATAAAGTAATGGAGTAAAAATGAAAAATTAAGTGGGGTAAGTTTTTGAGAATGTGTAGTGATAAAGAAGTGTATTAATTTTAAAATAATATTTTAACGTGTGGAATTTTACCGACATTCTTTTTTTATTTATGCACAAAATTTTTTACATTACTAAATAAAGAAGCTACTAAAGAAGCTACTCTCTCATAAAATTATTATTTTAACATAATGTAATGAGGTTCGAATCCTAGTAGTATCTAAACGGGGAGGTACTGAAGAAAATATGATTTTAAAAACAACCGAAATAGTTATGTACTTTTTCGGAGTCCATATCATCTGTAGCAAGTTACTGTCCCTCACAAGTCATACCCTATATTATTACCCTCTGGGGTTTGCAAGAACTCATTTGTACAAGTAATTTCCAACTAGCTTTGCTTCTTCCTAATCCTAACAATAGCCATGAAGATAACAAGTCCCGCAAAACGGATTAGAAACAACAGTATTCCATTTATGGAGTCAGCTTCTGGTTGCCGGCTTCCCCTGATTGTCAGATTATGATAACCAAATTCCGGATTTCGAAGGTGGCTGCTGAACTCCGGATTTCGAAGGTGGCTGCTGAACTCTTGGTGGAGGTGGAATTTGAATTAATTAATGAAAATAATATAATTATTAATTTTATCTATTATGTGATGACTAGTTGCATACATAAATTATTAACACAAAATATTAATTTTTTTTTTGAAGAGGCAAATCTATTCTAATCCTACTCCTACTCATACATTAACCCAATACCAATCTTATACCCCGCACCAATACCAACCTTATATCACCAAATAAATCTCCACCTCCGGGAATCGAACCCGGGACCTCTAACCATTACACCCTGCACCTTACCACTGCACTTGGGTTCACAAAATATTAATTTTGAAATTGATCAGTTAAAATTACAATAGTACATTACGACAGCACTATAACTTGTCATTCCCAATCCCTCCATTAAAAGAGATCTGCTATATTTTGAATTTCATTATCAATCAATTTCAATTTTAAATAAATTTTAAGCTATAATGGTGAATTTATAGTAATGAAAATTCAGAAGTATAAAGTTGTGTGTCATAAATATGTACAAATACAGTGAACCTGACTCCCTTGAAATATCATACTAGAAGTCCAAATGAGATTGACATTATAACCCTTTCACAAAATGTATATCACAAGCTCAAGTTGCATCTCATTCTGTTGGTTGTTGTCCAAAGTTGCAAAATCGAAAAGAAACGGGTTACGGCAGCTATGGTATTATCATTTTCCAAGACACTATCACAGCTTAGCTACCCGATTTGTTGTTTTTCTTACTTTTCTTCTGCTTCTGCTTCAACTGAGTCAAGCCAGCAGCTGAAACCTTACAATTGCCAATGATAGCAGCAACAAGTTCAGGATCTGTGCATGCCTTCATTAGTTCCTTCTCTCTTGTTGTTGACTCCGTCATATGACTAAACAGATTCATTGCTGTCTTTGCCGCTGCATACGAGTAACAAAGAAATGAGAAATGATTCATGTTATATAAAGGAGAATCGTATTATATACTTCAAAAACGAAAATCATGCTAATCAACTGACAACATATATAATATACACTGCGAAAGATTTATTTAAAGCAACATGAAGTAGTTTACAAGAAATAATTGTCAAAAATCTTCAAACTTCAGCAAAAGAATACTATGCCAACGACCATTAATTGATACATTTCCTGAACATGTGAAAGGGTTTCGTCATTTGTGATATTTTTCATATACTTCTGTGAAAATTTGTCTAATACTCTAATTATGTAAGTTTCTAGTCTGTGTGGATTTTAGTTCGACATAAGCATAGCATTTTTCACATTTATATGGACAAGTAAAATTACCAACTCTTCCGACTTTTCTTGAGATCGACATCATATGTTCAGCTACAGATATCATATGCTTAGCTTCAACGATGGTATGTATGAATGTCTGTAGCCAAATATATGATATTGATTCCGTATCTCACAAAAGCTGCTCATGTAATACACATGCAAGAAAAGCTATTCCATAAGAAGATTACCTTTTCCTCTCTTCAATGAGCCAGGAATTATCTTGACACGATATTTGTAAGACTGTAGAGCATTATAAGGGCCACAAACAGGCACAGCATACAGCAAAACATCATTCGGAAGCGGGTTTCCAGTCAGATAGTCCACGTCATTTAGCTTCAGTTTCTCTTCTTCACCAATCTCGTGGATATCATCTTCCTCCATGATCACACGATCTATTTCACTTACATCCGCATTGGGCTCACTGTTAACTTTACTCTGTCCAGCATCAGGAATCTCAGGGCAATCACGAGAAGTATGGCCTGGCTTCTTACATTTGTAGCATATCTTTGAAGCATCCGTAGGAGCTGCAATGACCACAAAGAAGCATATAAACACCATCAGGCAAACATCAAGAAATCACAACTTCACAGGGATAAACAAGTGAAAGCGGTAACTCAAGCAACTGATGGTAAATTCATTTCCCAACATGGTTACATATGTGCATGTCACCAACCATTTTAGAAGACATAGTATAGATTGAAGTCTGCGTACTAAGTACAACAAACGTTTCAGCAGAAGTGACAACAAAGCGCAACTCAGTTGGTTGGTAAGACAGTTCCCCCCTTCAACCAATAGGTCAGGGGTTCAAGACACCGTCGGAATAAATGGGAAACCATCATTCATCCTCCAGTTGCATTTGAAGAAATAAAAAAGTGTTGGCAAGATATTTACTACGTCATTGACAACTTTCAGATCTAATCTCTAGCAAAGCAAGCAGGACTCGTGTCAAAAAACAAGCAGCATAATATCTTGTTTTTACCCTGCGGGTGGTTTAGTTTTGAAGGGAGCAAAAATGGAGACATGACGTTTTAATTTGAAAACCGGTCCCACCAGAAAACATTTTCTCTAAAGCTAATGAACTGTTGAGTATTACACATTTCTAATAAAACAACCTGGTGCTACTTTGGTTGCTTTTTCTTCTATGGCTGGTACAATCTCGGACTTGTCAATATCTTTCTTGGATTTGCCAGCAGCCTGTAGATTAATCTAAAGTCAACGAGACTAGCGATTCATAAAGCAGAAAAATAAAATTGCTTTAATCTAAATTGAAGGATTTCTATGCATTATAATTTCCATTTGCAATTTCAAAAGGTTACTATGCTTTTATGCTTGTTATGAGCATAGCTCAAGATTAGAAAGAGACAAGACCTTTGGGGAACAACAATTAGCAACAACTGGATTCATATCCATTGAAAACTTACAGCTAATAGAGCCATTCTAATGGTTCGCTCCTCCTCATCCTGGTCGGCATATTTCTCCTTTATCTTTTTTAGTTTGCCTTTCTGGCCACGGCTAACTTTTCCACTAATTGGCTTTGAGTTTTTAGTTAAATCATTCTGGCTGACATTGTCATGGTCTTCTTTATTTTTTTCCTCTTCCACATGTGCAGTAACACCACCTTTCTTCAGTTTTCTTCTTTCTGCTTTTGAGACATATGGTTTCTCTCTCTGGATGGCCTTTGACGTATTCTGTTCAGGTTCCTCTACTTCTCCATCTTCAGAAGCTTGGAGCCCATACTTAACAGAGGAGGTACCAGACCCAAGCTCAAGAGCTTTGTCAAGTAAATCTTCCAAATTTGAGTTAATAGCAACAGAGGTTTGTTCAGAAGCTGCAGATACCTTCTCACTGCTACTATAATTAACTGAAGTGGATTTTTCAGAGGAATTGTCCGTGTCCATAGCTCTATTAGAAACATTTAAGCCATTAAAAGAAGCCACAGAAGGAGCTGCCTCTGTTGACAAATCCACGGTGCTTTGTGGCTCTGACATGGCCTTTCCATCCAATACTTCCTTATCCGAATCAGAACCAGAGTCTGAAATCTCTTTGAAAGGTTCACTATCCTCAGCATCATTTGTTCCTTCCTCCTCACCCCTTACCCTTCTTTCATTCAAATGGGAACCTAAAGAACTCTCATCCAAGCGAAATAACATTCCAAAACCCATAATGAGAGGGTGAGGTGGTAGATAATTCTTCTTTCCACGGATCATGAAACTTCCAACGGTGAGATACTCTCCAGTTGGAGCTGTCTTACTTACCTGGTGAGGGTAAACCCACCAAGCACTAGTCACAATCTTTGAGTCCCAAGCCTGGCTGTGGCAGACCTGTATTATAACAGAGAGTGAATTCGACTGTTTGGATATGCTAAGACATTATCATACAAAATTAAAAGAATATTTTGAACTTACTGTGAAACCTCCTGCTTGGTTTAAAGTCAGAGGGGGTACAGGGAGTTCGGGCTTGTGATTCTTGATAACTGTACTTGAAGCACCATGCAGTTCTGCATGAACGTACCTGTTCTACAGTGAATTTCAACATTAGCAAAAAAGACAGTCAAGCAATCACACAGACAAATGTTCTGCACACGCAAGGCATCATGGATAAATATAAAGGCAGAAGCACTGAATCGGATGGCTTGTCTTAATCCATACTAAAAATCTTAAAATACCACACCTTACCAAAACTCTGATAAATTCCTAAAGATAGTAGTTTTAAGTAGAAAATCCCCTGTGCCAAATGCAATTTGAGACACTATTAATTTGTAAATAACTAATTGAAGATAAGACGGAATTAAATGTCCACGTGAATATAAAAAGAGGGAAAATGAATGTTGACGCACTAGATGTGGTTTCTGTATGAAGATCTTAGTCTTCTGACAAATGAATGCCCGACTTTTATCAACTAAAGAGCATTTTCAAAATAGATGCATAAAATAGTTCTGAGAACAGGGGAATTTTATTTATTTTCAGCCATTAAAATTGATATAAATTACTGAAACAATTCACTTACAGGTCTCCTTTGGACATGTAGCGTTTGACTATCATCTCATTTTGTTGGGCATCCCGTCCACTAACAATAAGATAATTTTCGCTGCTGATAAACCAATTGAATTTTTCAAACCAGTGCACTTTACGCATGTGTGAAATAGTAGCAACAGTTTTTTCCTGCAAAATGAATACAAGAAGAATAATGAGCAGCTTAGAAAGAAAGCAAAGTAACAATGACATGTAGCTAGATTATTTCAACAAGCTAATAACCTCATGTTAATATTGCATGATCTGTAAACCTTTCTAATTTCAAGTTAATGTTTCAAGTTTCTCATCAAAGAGTAGAAAAAGTTGGTTTACTCGTCAAACCATAGCATATCATAAAAACAAGAAAGGAGAGCAATTTGAACTTTTAACTACCTACCTGAGAAAGTTGCTTGCGTGTCTTCCTCTCAGCTGCTTTGAAAGCTTTTTCGTGAGCTGTAATGGTTTTCTCTTGTTTGCTCTCCTGTCTCTTCTTCATTTCATAGTATCTCCGAGCATTGGCATGGGCAGAAAGTGCAAGATCTACCTCAACCTAAAGATAAGAAACTGAGATACTAAACCCGACACGAATGTAATCATTTTGCACTTTGATACCAGTTTAAGAATTGTTATATCAAGATTCGAAAGTATGATGCAGAGCTGGTGCATTGTGAGTGATTGTTTGAGCATGATACAGTGTCAGACAAACAAATGCACTGACTTTATTAGCTGATGCATAGGTTATCTTATCTCTTTTAAAGCTAAATGTTTGATTATTCTATATTACCATAAATGCTTCTTCCTGATATCACATTTTAATACTTATCACGATATACCTTGTCAGCAGGTTGCGTCTTCTCATCATCGTCCATCTCATCAAGATTGTTGCTCAGGAGTATTGTAATGCAATTCTTTTCAAGATGAAGTTTGTCAATGAGGCCAGCAACCGGGTTTCCGGATTTCTTCTCCTCCTTCACCATGCGAGCCAAATCAACCCAGCTCATACCATTAGCTAGAGCTACGCGTACTGCTAAGATGGCAGCATCCACATCTTCTAAGTTGTATTCTATCAGTTCTGCCATCTTCACAGACTGTTCCACTTCTCTCTTAAGTGCATGCACACGGCTTTCCTGCAGCATAAAGCTTTGATGTTGAGATACAAGCACACATATAATAAGTATATGCACGGTGGTGGGTCAAGTGGCTTTGGTAACGGTATTTAAGATGTAGTAAACCCTTCTACCCACCGCCACCCAAGCCCGAAAAATAACAAATAAAAAAAAGTGCACAACATAAAACTACTTTGCTATACCAATGACATAAACATGCGGACCCTCCAAGAGTACCACCAAACCCATGATTGTCAATTGTAAATGGATTATAGCTATGATTTTGGATAAAGATCTAGAAAAAACTAATGATAAGAAACAGCCACTATAGCGCATCTGCAAAGCATTCATTCATTTAATATGATGCGAACCTGATCAATTTTGATCTTGTCGAGTTTCTGCAAAGCAGAATTTTCTTTGGTCTTTTGTTGTTGTTCAGAACGCTGGCTTTCTATCTTACTGTAGAACTCATCCAATGCTGCATCAAATGTCTCGAATTTAATGGAATCCCTTGATTTAAATTGGTTCAGCAACAGCGGGCAGAACTCGTCATAAATCTGGAATGAAAGAAAAAAATAGATGATAAAATCTCAAATGGTAAGCAAGTAAATCTACAGACGATGGTTGGGGGAAGGTGGAGGAAATAACTACATCTAGTTAAATGCTGAAACCACAAAAACCTGCTCGGTAGCTCCTTTCTCATTTACAGTATCAAGCGTTTTCTTTTGCTGCATTACTATGTATCCTTCTGGAACTTTCTCACCAGAAATAACAGCAGCCAGCCAGTCTTCAAATCGTGTAACAGCTTCAGCAAGAACCTCGAGGTAACTATCCTCCAATTTGAAATCCTTGCTAACTTTTGTACTTGGGATTAAACCAGCATCTAAGATTATATGCTCCGATAATGCCGGCCCATATCCCAGTGCTTCACCAAGAACAACTTTAAGGGTTGCTTGCTTAGCCCGAGGCTTATCACTTTTATTTTTATCCGGCTTTATGTTCTTCTGGTTACCATGCTTTTTTGGTTGGGGATTGGGAGTTTCATTTACATGGTCATTCTTATTTTGAAGCTCGTCTTTACTGTCCTCCAACGAAGATTTAAGGGCTGCTACCATCTTATCTCTGGTGGTACGCTCAAAGACGCGAGATAGTTCAACTGGATAACGGTGTCGAGACATGATTGCAACTCCCTTATCGTCATCCCTACAGTTTGTTATGTATCAAAGTCAAACTATATAATACTACATAAGCACTTGCAAGGTAAGCAGTGAAACATTCGCATGCTGACTAATACATTCAATCTTGTCCCCGAAAACCGTACTAGTCTAGCAGATAAACAACAAAGAAATGGAACAAATAGGAGTTAGAAACCTGTGTGATCGGAGGAGAGTCAAGACAGTGAACTCAGGATCCGTAAGAATAATATTGCCTTGGGCATAAAGCTCCAAAATAACGTAGTGCGCGTTAACTCCCAGTCCAAATTGGAAGAGTATAATCTATATACAAACAAGATTCAAAGTATAAGCAATATTTCTGGCTACAAAATATTGGCAATCATGGAAATCCTAGAAAAGTAACCAAACCACACCCTGTCGTATCCAAGTTGACGGACATCTTCTAGCCTTCTGGTTCTTATGTGCTTTCTCAATTTCAATGTAAAACCAGATGGAGTATTGCTTTTGTCCCTGTGAAAAACAAGAAACATAGTATTTAGATTTAAACATTATCATCCACCAAAACTTTCCAGATTTTAGTAGCATATAAAATCTTTTTACAAGAGAAGCATGTAACAGCACTACAGCAGGACATGGCAGGACTTCTAATCACGTCCTCATACAAGTATATCCAGAAACAGGAAGCAACAATACAACCACGAGGCCTCCCCCAGATTATCAAAATTTCACCCTCTAAGAAAAACTATCAAAGTAAGTACGTAACTACCTAAAATTTCACTAAGCAGAATTAAACTTAGAACCTTAACAGTCCTATAACATAGAAGCATTTCCACATAACATCTTACCATAAATTAATGCTTCTAGCATATCTTTAAGAATGAAAACGTTTAAAGGTCAGCTACATAAAACATAATACTATTTCACAGGCTTGATGTTGTCTTTACGCGAAAAATTCATCCCGGATCCCTTTAAAACTTAGTTACATAACCACAAAGTAAATAATGGATGCCATATCCAGCAAATCACAAGGATAAGTAACTAAAGTAACTAATAAAAACTGATAATGAACAACACGATGAGCAACCTTCACTGTCAGACTACCTACGCTAAAGCTAAAACACTGAAGCATAAATTCAGAAACAAATATAGTTAAGAAATTTACGAGAACTTTACCTCATATACTCGGTGGTATGCAATCTAGCACCACTCTCCATCAGAAGGAGAGTCTTTTCGCTCTCCCCAGACTCCGTCACTCCACTGCTACTCATCAGCTTAAAAACGTATGTCTAGAGTACAAACATCATCACATGAAATTTAGCCAAAAACCTCGACAAATTCAACAGTATCCGATTGATTAACGCATAACGAAACAAAAACAAAAGCAAATGAGCTGATTATACGTACCTTGGGAGAGAGATCATACACGTTGGAGCAACGCATGCCGATTAAGCGGCGGAGACACTTGACCTCCGCCGCCACGTCGGCGGTGTTCATTCGCACCTTCACCATTTCTGTTTATCAGATACAATACTTCAACGAAGTTTGAGACTATTGCGGTTGCGAATACAAATACTTCTTCTTCTTCACAGGAAATTAGGGTTCAGGAGAAATGAAGATCAAACGCTCTTTTTCAGCAGGTGGAAGAGAGGAAACAAAATTGACAAATGTGTGTAATCAACAAATCCAAATTACATCCCTTCACTTATGTAATTTCACATTTCAGTACCTTCATTTTACCAGAACAGCGGTTTCAACAATTTGAAAATAGGTTTCGCCGTATAGGACTGGCGGAGCTGTGTCAACTGTCAAGTACACCGATAACTCGGGAATATAATGGGCGCACTTCAGTTGAGTTTAGAAAATAATTGTTTGGGATAGAGTTATCGAAATAGTAAGTTTGGTATATATATTGTGTAGGTGTGTAAGTGTGAGAGTGTAAAAGAGTGGCTTATAATCGTTTTCCTAGATGATATAAGAGTGGCTGGTAGAGTTTTATGTTGAATTGTTCTAACTTCTTTTCTTGATCGTTTTGTTCGACAACTCCAATTTCCAAGCAACATTAACTTATGTGAATATCAACTACTATATGCAAGAGTCTTGCATCTAAATGCATCTAACAATGTTAAATAATGTGATTGGTGTTGAAAATGTTTTAGAAGTTGCTTAAGGTTTGTTGAGTAGGGTGGAGAGAGAGAATATATAGGGTCGAGGGAGAGTTTGGTTAATTGAGTTTTGGTAAATTAAGTGAAAAATAGATTAGTTGAAAGCTATACAACCAAAACTCGACATAGGGTCTAATCAAAGGCCTTAGTCGTGTATTAAACAATGTGTAAATGTTCAACATTTTTACTAAACTCATGTGGCAATTAAACCAATGAGCCCCGAGCCCGATGATACTTGACAATTGTAAATAAAATATAGGCTAAGTAAGGTATATGTATGTTATTTTATGACATGATTTACTTATAGAGCATGTTACATCACCCCTCTTGAGTTTTCTAATTACACATTAGCCTTTCACATGCCAACAATCATAGTTAATTAAGTCGAATATACAGTACAACTTTGACTTAATTTTGTTCGAGACTTTTCTGAAATTGAGTTTTAACAACCAAAGCGAGCCATATAGTTTGTTGTTTGTTTAGGTATACTCAAACACGATATTCCATTTACATGAGAAATTATGTAGAAAGTATAATGTGGACAACAGATAAAACACAAGATTTGACGTTGCAACAACATCTGATCAATTCTATATGGCAGTGAAGGGGTTAAGTTGTCATATGTATGATTTTGTTCTTAGAATGTGTAATGTTGGATGCAGGATTGGATGGGGGCTATGTTTTGAAACCCGGCGGGTCGACGCGGAGGCCTCTCGGGTTTTTAAACCCCAAAACCCGGAAAAACTCGTGACCCGCTAAAAACCCGGGATTTTAGCGGTTCACCCGGGTCTTTTTTTTTAAAAAATAAAATCCTTTTTATCAATAGTAGCATATGAAAGTGGCCTTTATGACTTATTTTGTTTGTTTATCTTTAAAATCGTATTTGAACTATTGTAATGTTTGAAGTTTGTAACTTTGTATCTTCTATTATAAAATTAGACTACTTGGAATCTTGAGCTATTTATTATTTATTCGGAGGTGGAAATATGAGTATTTTGATGTTCTAGATATATCATATATAGGTAATGATATTTATATATATAATTTGCATATTTTTTGTGTTGTCCGGGTCGACCCGGGTAAATCCGACCTGGGAGGTCGGGCGGATCTAAGGCCGGGTCCGGGTTTCAGAACATAGGATGGGGTTATCCAACCGCCCATCCAACCTTATTATCGATAGTCTTCCAAAGCTTCAAGTTCTACAGCATAGCTTATATGGAACCTTTTTATTCGTAAATTTGTATATTTATTTTTGAAGTATAACATTAGTAAAATTAATATAGTAATGATGAAGTTTGGATGGTTGTATATGCTTTTCAATTACTAAAGTTTGTAAGAAATAAATTGATGTTTGGGATGACTATAATATTAAATGAACTTTTTTTTTATAAAAAAATACAAATTTAATGAAGGATAGTATACTAACGATTTATTGAATATATGATTTTGTTTAACTTTGTTGGTTGAACAATACATCAATCAAACATTTGTGGTGAATATGATATTGGTCGAACGTTGTTTGTGCTGGATGTATGATCTTTTTTTAAGATGCAAATTATATTTTATTGATTATAAGATGTACAAAGAGTTTACAACTCCACATCAACCAAAATCAGTGTCTTAACTTCCAAGACCAAACCATCATCATCGATGACATGGGTGATGTGCTAGTTAGTTGGTTTGCTTCACGTAGTCCATAACACACCCCATTACTTGTAGACAATAGTCTATGTGTCTCGTCATATGCAACCCTAAGGAGTTCCGCAGGAAAATGACATGCATACCTTGTGTGATTACATGTGAGCTTCTTTCAATTCCCAAAACAAACCAAACGTATCACAAAATTCCCAACAAATAAAATCAAAACCAACCAAAATGTTGATACATCTGATTTCTCCCCACTCTTTTTACTAATCAATTAAGGGGCGGAAATCTACACTTCCACTCAGACTGTTGATTAAGAAGCTCAAATGAGTTGAATCCAATGGGGGTGGGGGTGGGAGGATATTGAGGCAGATTTTCAATGAGGTGTGAAGAAGCTTTCAGGATTGCGGTATGTTTCGATGACCACAAAAGAGGCTGGCCTGTTGTTGTTGAGGGAGGGGACTAAGATATCCTTTAATTCACTTTAATTTTTATTCTCGTATTCTACTTCAACCTTCTTCTCCCTTATTTTATTCGGGATAAATAAAAGACAAAGGATGGGTTCTTTACTGTCTCGCAATTTTTCCAACATGATCATTTGACCCACCAATTACATATGTGCTACCTAGTTTTAGGAATCAATATTTTTCAAGATTGAATGACAAACAAGTAAGATGCCAATATTATATTTAGTGGAATATTCACGTGTTATAGTTGAACAATTAAACCTGAAGTTGTGGATGAAAGTTTGAAAGTTTGAAAATGGACTTATTCTAGAATTAACTTACTGAGTTACCATGCACTACAAGATCTCTACCTGCGTGCAGCGAAGTTGAGTACCACATGCTGTAAAATTGGTTCATTTTCGTCAGCGATGACGTCATCAAAACAAAATATAGCAGTAATAGTTTCCAATAATTTATTTTAACCATATGACCACATTTCAAAAAGCAAAAATGTATAAACATAAAACATTAGTCGAAGCTTTTTTATTCTTCTTCTTCGTCTTCTCCAATCTTCACCAGTTTTAAGTTTTCGCAATCAATCAAAATACAGCAACTCCATAGCTATAGATTACCTCGAATTAGGGTTTCCAAACAGTAAAATACGAAGATGTATTTCTCAGGTGATCCTTCTACCAGGAAACGCGTCGATTTAGGCGGTCGGAGTTCCAAAGAACGAGACCGTCAGAAGCTTCTCGAGCAGACGCGATTGGAACGCAATCGTCGCCTGTGGCAGCGTCAGCAAAACGCAGCTGCTCTAAAGATTCAGGTTCGGTTTATATCCTCTTCTGATTTTTTTTTTTTAATTTCAATTGAGTTGTATATTATAGATACGTGATTGTATTGTAATTGTAATGCTGTGAGCTAGATGAACAAGTTATGTTGTGGAGATACGAATGTAGCATGATTAATGAGAGCGACGTAGTCATCGCTAATTGGTTAAGTTGAGAGCATTATTACTTGGTAACTTTTTAGTATGTGAGTCCTATTTGTGAGCTATAAAAACTAGCTAGAACTATGAGAAGTAGAGGTTTTGCCTCTGAGCCTGAATGTCGCATTGAGGGACCAGTTCAATTACGATTGTTTTCTTGCTTCCATTTAACAGGCCATATGTTCACTATTTGAATGTATCTAGTCATTGTATCTTCTAGAAACGTGTTTTTCTGGGAGAATATGTAACGACAATGTCGTGTAACCTAATTTGGTTGAATGCTATAGTGTGCAGGAGTTTCGAGTGTGAGTACCTTTAGTTTAGGCTCACAGCTTTATATATAAGTTTCCCGAGCTTCTTATTTTATTATTTTCTGTTGTTTCTAGATTCGTATGAAACTTATGAAACTGAGTAGAGTCGTCAAATGGTAGTTGTTGATTTTACTGTGTCTGAGATAGAGATAAGTCCAGCAGATTCATACGGCTTTGATATCAGAACTATATTTTTCTGTTTTTTTTTTCCAACGATTCAAATTCTGCTTTATTTATTGTTCATATATAGATGATCTTAGTTCCACAGGAGTTGCCTATAAATTCAACTCTACTTTTAATGGATAGATAGAGGCCTTTTTGGAGGAGGCTACAGGGGTCTTTTCTCGGTGCTTAAAATTTGGAATTCTCCCATCACTTATTGTTTTCTTTGTGATAGAACTTGATTGATGTTTTCTTGGGAATAAATTCATCACTAAATCAATAAGAAAAGTAGGTTAGGTCCACGGGTATGCAATTTCTATGCATCTTGCTGGGCGACTCGTCTTGTTTTGTTTTTTTTTTCTTTTTCAAAAATTAAAAACTGGTGCTGATGTCGCTTTTGGATGCTTATTAGCCCCACTTTCTCTTCCTCTATGTTTATTAATTTATTATTTAGATTGTTCCATAGAAATATAACGAATTGATTGCTGATCTGTGGCTTCTCTTCACTTTAGAGTTTAGAGGTTATCACATAGGTCTCTCAGTATCTCTTGTTTCTTTATTTTGCCCGGATGACAAAACATTATCCATTCAGGCAATAGAATTATGGAATCTTATACCTGGCTGTGTTTTTTGGTGCATTTGGATTGAGAGAAACAATAGATGCTTTGAGGGAGTTTCTAGTCCTAATCTGAAGTTGGTTGGAACTTTTTTGGGCTGTTACTTTGCTGTTTCAGTGGAGCAGCAAGTAACCTTTTGCGTGTTATATCTTTCTTGTCTACTTTGTCGTAATACACACCCCGTGTATTCCTCTCCTTTTTTTTTTAATGAAATTACCTTTCCCAAAAAAAAAAAAAGGAAAAGAAAAGATCCAGTCAGGCAATAAAACATGTTGTAGTGCACTGCACATTAAATATGTGGAGCATGCACGTCTTTGCTATACTAATGCGGTGATGCGGCCTATCTCTGGGGCCTAAGATTTACACATATATAAAGCTGCACATACATTTGTCATGCTGTGGAATGTCAAGATCACAGAACAGTCACTTTTCCATTTCACCATGTATTATGTGGTGACGTTCCTATTGCTCCAAACAAGGCAACCTAAGTATTTAGATCGGCTTCTCATAGGCATTTCTTATTCATCAGTTGTAACAATAGTGTAGAGTTCCCCAATGCTAACATTGAACTCTGCTATCTGTCCTAATCATCATATAGTTACAAGTTACATCAAAGTTCCTATTCCTATCATCAGATAACACATAATTTCTAAATTCCATGGTCATGATACCTCAGTTTGTAAAATTTACTAAAGTCGTCCATTGTGACATTGTTCAAAGACACATTTGAAATGGTACTTCCTAACTACATGATCTGGTTCAGAGTCATTCTGCAGAATAATTAATAGTGTCTATCGTATCATATTATTCAAGCAATCTTTTCTGCATTTGTGGAAAAGATGTCTTATTCTTTAGTGCAGTTATCAATCTTTACCACATATTCTTCTTCTCGAAGTCTGGAACTGACTGATTACTGGTTACAGAAATGTTTCAGAGGAAGAAAGGTGGTAGAGGCAGAACGCTGCAAAGTACGTGAGGATTTTTTCTCGACTTATGGCCAGGATTGTCAAGAGGTAAAAAGGTATGCGCTTCATCATATAGCTTGTATATCTTTCACCTCGTATTGCATATCCTGTCGTAGCAGTTGGACAACTTCTGTTCATCTCACAGTTCTTACCATGCCCATATGCAGACAGTGTTTTGGCCCTGAATCCGATTTTCTCCGCCAGCTTCTCTTCTTCTTTAATCCAAAATATGTTGCTGATTTCTCTGCTCTGGTGGAGACTTGCAGATTATTACGTGAATTTGTCTCTGATAATGGTGCGTTTCCTGTTTCCTATCGTGAGAAGTTCTGGTGCCAAGATAAACTGCTTTTGTGCATACTTTAGCAAGATAGATATTCTCTGTGCTTCTAAATGTTGCTGTATCCATTATCACCAAGCCCTGTTCATTGGCTTTATTTTTGCTGAAATTTTGTAGCTTCACAATTATATATACAATCTCCTTTTTGTTCCCGGGAATGAAAATGTGTGAAATTTGTCATACAATATGGATAATGTGTCAGAAGTTATATTCATGAGTTGACTGTGTAGCAGTCAAACTAGGCGTTCAACGAATAATTACGGACTGCACCTACAATCAAGCCTGATTTCTGATAATTGTTGTTGACTACATGTCAATATTCAGAACTGAATTTATCTAGTACATGAATTTACACGTGGCTCGTGTTTATCATCACTGAGGCAAATGGCGGTGATGCCTGACTTTTACTGAACACTGATAGAGGACTATGCTCCCTCAAGATGTTTTGAAGACTTAAAATCACTGTCACTGTCTCTCATTATATGATTGCCTGAACTCCTGGATTTTTTTTGTTCTTATTCGTTTTAATGTGGAATGCAACTTGCGCTCCTCTGTTGAACACTTAGGGAATTGTTGCTGCTAAGGCATGAGCAAACAGAAGTTTATTTACCTCTGGCAGTTTCATCCTTAAATTGGATAACTGTGATTGGTTTGGTATCCTGGTCTACAGTAGCTTACTAGCTTGTGTTAGTTCGATCATGAAATTCACCTTCTCATATGAATATTGGAGCCTGTGCAAGTCAAGATGACAACCGTGCCTCTCCCAAGCTAACAATACCAGTCACCAATTAGCTTGTGATAGAAACGATTTGTTAATATTCTTGCAATAGAGTCTTAAATTCTGTGGTTGAAAACCTAGTTGGTATAGATTACACACTCAGGTAATCCTTTTGTTGGCTAAATGTTTTTTTGCCAATGAATGCTGGTTTCTGTTGAGTTGCCTGGTTGACCATAAGAAGTATTAAGATGCCTGCCTTTATTGTGGTACATCTGGTTTATCAATTTGGTATATTGTTTCAATTTAGATATGTTACTTGTACAGGCTTTAATCTGTCAGTGATAGTCAAATGCATGACTACACTTGTCGTGGTCTAATCTGTGATCATGTAGTGGTTTCTCTTTATTATTTTTGAGTCCGATGATTATCCCTTCTTTCCATCTGGAAGTACTTCTTTCTGGGCTGATGGGTATTCCTAACATTTGAATATTATAGCCGAGCATCTTGTTTTCTAGTATGTAATTTGCAGTTAGTTTTGTCCCTGTTGTGAAGAAGCTGCTCTAGGCTCCTGTGATTTACAGATTCCATGCCTTGCTGCTTTAAATCTTGACAATGCTTAATCTTGCCACAGGTGATGATGTTGTTACTCTCTTTGCTGGAAGAGATTTCTTATCCAAGCGGAGTCTTGTTGAGTGCAGGACAAAAAATCTTGCTTATGCTTGCATACAAGCAATCCATGAGAACAGGTCTGTTGCGAAGTGCCACTACAGTTTTTTATATTACTTCCAATTTATCTGTGCTGTATGATCTTATAATCTCCAAATCGCCATGCTTTAAACCGAACTTTTAATATATGATCTTGTATAGTCTGTAAGACTTTAGTCATGGAAATTCTTTTCCCTTTTCACATTTTGAAGCAAGTCTCAGGCAAAAACCAATTTTTCCTAACCATTACACTAGTGCAGATTAGGGGATGTGCTAAACAGTCGGCGTACTGACTACTGATGTGGTTTTTCCTAATCATTACATCTTTTGTTGGCTATTTGCTTGTCACTAGGGTTTGCATCATGAATAATTCGTTTGATCATATAAGGAGGATAATAGTTCTAATTTTGATGGTATCTGAGTTGTGCATTTCCCAAACATAATCTACTGCTGTTTACTTCACTGAATCTAATTGGTATTTGGTTTGACTTTGATATATAGGCTGTCTTCTGTGTAAATGTCACCTTAATTCAGTTCTCAGTATTCTTTCGTTTTTTCTTGCAGAAATCAGTTGAAAGATCAATTATTCGTTGCATCTGAGCGATCAAATAGCTCAGTAAATGTCTTACTGGAAGCTATTATCTTGTTGGTTAATCAAAGGCTTCCATGGGCTTGTAGCTTGGTCCACTATTTGCTGCAAATGAATATACACTCTAAGTTCAGGGAAATAATCCTCTTGGGGGAGGTAATTGATCAGATACCCAAATTTCTTTTTATTTGTAATCATGAGAAATCAAGAAACATTCTCAGCCCCTTCTTTGGTTTATGTTTTTGTTTTTTACTTGAAAGGAAAAAATACGGAAGTGCGTCTGGAGAATGTTTTCCTGCCCAGCTTAGATCCTGGATACTATCTCTGTCTAAGATCAATCTGGATATTGTTAATTTGGGGAAAATTACAGTAACATCTCTGGATTTGTAACAGATTACAGAAAAACACAGCCTTTCTTAGTTTTCAACATTTTGACCCCCCGCCGTTAGTACTTTCTTACATGACACACCCCTGCCATAAAAATTCCCCTCCTACCCCTAATGGCGTCCTTATGACGTCTTCTAAAAAAAATCAATTTTCTAATATTCTGAAAAAATTATAAAGGATGGGTATTATGGTCATTTTACACAATTTTAACGTTGACTTGCTGAAATTTAACTGTAGGGGGTCAAAATGTTGAAAACTACCGGATGCCGGATTTTTTTTGTAATTCGTGACTAATCCACGGGGGGTTTCTGTAATTTTGCCTTAATTTTAAATTGTTACTTTCACCCAATTGCCTTTGTTATTACTTCTATGTGGGTGATCACCATAGCAGTAGTGTTTTGGTTTTCCCTCCGTAGAGATTATCATTAATAAATTGTTGAAACAGATTAAGATTCTCAAATAAGCTCATGGTTTGCATCTTAAATTGAGATAAGGTTATTCTGAACACGGTTTCTCAAATACAAAATAGGAGCTATCTTAAGCTTGGTTCCCCCCACCCCCCCAAATGTCTTGGGTGCTCATTTTCACTGAGTTGTTTCACTCTAGACATTTTGT
>JAYMSL010000716.1:0-21463 GCA_036897195.1 Plantago coronopus
ACATCCATTCTTATACTAATACCTTCGCCAGAAAATGGACCTCAATCTTACAGTTGCTGTCCTGCTCTTGATCCTTACTTACCTTATCCTCATGATCATTCGGCGGAGTAACAAGCCGGATACCATAAATCTTCCACCAGGCACGTTCGGGTGGCCAGTAATCGGGGAGACATTCGGTTTCTTCCGTTCAGCGAGGATGGGTGATATAGGGACATTCCTAATCAATAGGACCGATAATTACACCCTCAAGGTGTTCAAAACCTCCCTGTTTGGAGACAAACAGTTTGTTGTTTGTGACCCTTCAGGCAACAAGCTAATTTTCTCCAACAAAGACAAGATTGTGCAGTCCTGGTTTCCCCGTTCAGCGGTGAAGCTTTTCAACCCTGTTGGCCAGATACCCATCGACTTTCATTCTCGTAAAGCAGAGATTAGAAAGCTCTTTTCTGAATTCTTGAGACCAGACACTGTGCAAAAATATGTCGAAACCATGGATGAGATGACAAAGCAACACATAGATGATGAATGGGCACCCAACTCCAACATAAAGGTAGTACGTCTTCCTATATTTTTATGTTCAACTGATCTTGTAAATTTCTAAAATAGTATTTTCGGCAATCTGACTTTCATTTCTGAATCTTTCTTGAAGGTATTGCCTTTGGTTAAAAATCTTGCCTTCTCTATCAGTTCGCGCATCTTTATGGGTATTGATTATCCGGCCCAAATTCTTAGCCTAGAGCATCAATTTGAGATGTTCAGTATCGGACTCATATCTATGCCAATCAACTTACCTGGAACTGCGTACAGACGGGCACTGAAGGCAGCTATAGTCATGCATGGTGAGTTCTGCAAAATGGTTCAAGCAAAGAAGCTACAGGCACAAACAAGCTCTACTCAAAATCTCATGTCATACTTAATGTCCACGACTGATGATGAAGGGAAGCCGTTGAGTGAATTAGATATCGCGAGAATGATTCTGGCCATATTATTTGCGAGCCATGAAACCGTAACTTCTCTGTTGACAAATATTGTCTACTATCTTGCTGATCATCCTGAAGTTCATGCACTGGCCTTAAAAGGTATACATAAACGCACATTGATTGTTCTTCGTTAATTTTTCTTATACAAGATCAGATTAAATTATTAAAAGAATTTGCTTATGACAGAACAAATGGAGATCAAGAGGTTAAAAGGCGAAAATAAGTTGTTGACAGGGGAAGATACCAAAAGGATGAAGTATGGTCGGAATGTCATTAACGAAGTAATGAGGATCGCGCCACCCGCTTTTGCATCTTTTAGGGAAGTTATACATGATTTCTCCTATGAAGGCTACACGATTCCTAAAGGATGGAAGGTAACTACGTAATATTTACGTACATGATATCTATATGAGTATATGATTCCCACGGAGCATGCATGGTCTATCTCCTGTTTCCATGCACGACTGAAATCAATTAATTTGAATGTGTGTTTAATTTGCAGGTACTTCTGCCTTGCTCGACGCACAAAAATCCCAAGTATTTCCCTGATCCAGAGAAGTTTGATCCAACCAGATTTGAAGGGAGCGGGCCAACTCCATATAGTTTTATGCCATTTGGAGGAGGATCATCGATGTGTCTAGGGAACGAATATGCACGTCAGGAAGCTTTAGTATTCATGCACAATTTACTCGTAAACTTCAAATGGAAAAAGCTTATTCCTGATGAAAAGATCGTTGCTCTCCCGGCTCCCATGCCTGCAAAAGGATTGCCAATTAAGCTCCAAAAGCGTGCTTCTGATGAAGAAGACTCCATCTAGCAAAATATCATCAAGTATATTGCTGAAATATGTGTTTCATCTGTTGTGAACATTATGTTTATGTTGAACTGTTGAAGTATCTAATAAAATAAGAGTATTATGTAATGGAGTTTGATATTTCAAAAATATTTTATTAATTAAAGTTGAGCTTTTTTATTTTCAGGTCGGTTTCGAATCGATCTAAACTCAGGTTACAGTTAGATGATCGTCACGTGGAACTTGTCCGATCTCGTATGTTTTATTATAATTAATTAAATTTTGATAATAAAAATTGAATTTACAATTATATTCCCATAAATTATCAATTAAACTAAATATATTATGCCTTTACAAATACAAGTAAACTAAATATAAAATAAAATTATAACTCATCAAAATCAACTGCTATTCTTCTTTAAAAAAATAAAATCAACTGCTACTTCTCAATCCAGAATACTAATCTCATCATCATTCTTGGGCCACATAATCGATCTTTACCGACAATTAATTTAAGGGGTTTTAGTTAAAAAGTACCAAATTTTTGCATTTTTTCACAAAGGGTACTATACTAATTTCTTGGCACAAAAGGTACGTACTGAACTTTTATTGTCTTGATATAAGGGATACCAAACATATTTTTTTGACATAAAAAGGCACCAAACATTCCTAATTTTGTAGGCAAAAAGTATTATGTTAAAAAATCAATCTTTAATTTAATTAAAAAGAAATTATTCTATATATTTTGCACTAAAAATGACTTTTTTTTTACAAAACATTCTTATAAATATTAAATAATGTAGCACTTGTAATGAATAAATAATTTTAACTAATTGAAGGGAACTTAGTTTAACATTTATTTAGTCTAATATTCAAATAACGTCTTAAACATGATGTATCGTTTACATATTAATTATGAAAATGTAGAGATTCGAATCCCATGTCGTTTGTATAAAACATGTAACTTAATTCGAATTTTAAATAAAATCAAACCTTATGTTTACAATTTTTTTAAAAATTGTCTGAAAATGCAATACTTTTAAATAAATAAAAATCTCAAATAAAGTAGTAAAAATCAAATTTTAATATTGTTTTTGTATTTATTTTTATAAAATCTAAATATCAATTTTACTAATTAAAAATGTTAAGTATTACTTTACTACATACATTATCCTCAATATTATGAAATTTCATTAATTTATGCAAAATATTGAAAGTTGAGTATTTTTATATCAAAACAAAAGTTAAGTACGTTATGTTCTAAAAATATAAAAGTTGAGTACCTTTTGTGTCAAAATAAAAGTTGAGTACTTTATGTGCTAGAAATGTAAAAAAATAAGTACCTTTTAAACAAATTTTTTTATATCTCTTTCTTACTTTTTCATCAATTTTTCCACTATCTATCTTAATATATTAATTATTTACTACTTTATCAATATAATACTTTACATAAACCATTATAATACTACTTCCCCTTAATCCGAGAGAAAGTTAGTCCAGAACGAGTACTTATTTACGGTTCTCTTCCACCCCCCCCCCCAAACACTTCAAACCCACCCCAACACACACCACTAGCCGTGTGTTTGGGAGTGGGCTTCAGCCCAGTTTGCTGGATTTGAATCCAGTTTGGCAAAAATAGTGTTTGTGACTAAATTACAGTCAAGTTACGTAAAATCCAGCTTTTACCCTGGATTCAATCAGAATGAAGACATTAGCTTGTGACTACTTTTCTTTGTCCCCCCCCTCTCTCTCTCTCCACCGACTTCACACTCCGAACTTAATTCCGGCCATAACTTCCGATCCGGTGCACCGATTTTCATTTCAAATACATATTCGAGTTCTACTCTTCCCGCTCTATCTTTTGGTGTTTTCAGTTTTTTTTTTGAGGTCGAAAAGGATTATATGACATCAATCTTTACGGTTAATTTCGAAAATATTCATTTTATAATAATATTATATGACATCAATCTTTACAGTTAATTCGAAAATATTCATATTATATTAACATTATATGATATCAATCATTAGAGTAATATATTTAATTTAAAAATATTAATATTATATTACTATTACTTGATATCAATTATTATAGTAATTAATTTAGTTTTGCAATTTTTGTTTTTCTTTTAAAAGTCAACGGTGACTCGAACCCCCGACCTAGCTATTCGTTGGAGAGAAACCATCTTACCAACTGAACTGCAAGTATTAATATAATATTAATTTACGATGTTCTCAATTAGTGTAGTCATTAATTTGGCATCGAAATATTCGTATTATATTAATATTAGATGATATTAATTATGATAGTAATTAAATTAATTTCAAAAATATTAATATAATATTTCGTATATACATATTTGCATTATATATATTACAGTCCAACCGAACTTCAACACAATTTTCACCATCATTTTCCAAATCTCAAATCCATACAATAACAAATAATCACAATTCCCAACACAATAAATAATATCAAATCATAAAATAACAACCTTAAACACATCAAAATCACACATCACATCAAATTCAATCAAACAAACCCAACTATCATACATTCAATACTACCCCACACATACCCCACTTTTTTACACCCTCTTACACAACCTACTCAAATATAATAATTATCCCACCTATAATCTCAATCCACTCCCAAACACAAAAACTCAAAACTCAATTCAAATCTAGTTACTATTCACAATCCAGTTTTTTTTTTCAAAACTCAACTCGAATTCAGTTTCGGATCCACTTCCAAACTCTCAGAGAGAGTCTGTGAGCGTTTAGGTAATTTTAGCTGGTGGATCATGCCTCTTTGACCCGGTACCGGTGAATTACCGTCCGCGTGCGTACGTACCTGCGTACGTACGTTCGTGCGAATTTGGCATGACAGAACACGCAATAAATTAATTAATACTGACAAGCTGCCCCACACTCAGAGACTAGACTAGTCTAGTCAGTCGCCTACCAGGGCATCTCCTGCCAATTTGGCAAAACACCCCTCTCCACTCTCTCTCTCTCTAGAAGTCGTTCCTCCTCCAACTTTTCCAGCGACTTCCAGGGGAAGCTCCGCCCTATCGCCGCCTCACTAGGGTTTCGCTTTTCCAATTCACCTCCCATCCCTCCGATCTCCCTCCGATTTCGAATTCTACCATGTCTCAATTCACCTGCTAGTTCTCTCCATAGTCCCCCACCTCATCCCTGACCTAGAAATTTATCTCTTCTTCTTCGTCACTTTCTTACAATTCGCAGTTATGGCTCTCCGTACTACCACCTGTTACGCCATCAGCATGGCTTCCAATCTGGCTGCCGCACATTCTGGAAAATGTGCGGGAGCGAGGCTCTTTAACGAGTTTGCAAGTCGGTCGAGGGTAATTTTCCAGCATCCGCCGCCGACAGACTCCGATTACCGCAGATCTCGATCCGATCGGGTCAAAGCTTCTTCTTCTTCGTGTTACTCGACGATTTCTGTGGGAATGCTCTGCGGGAGATCTCAATCGCCTGTCCTTGACGGACTTATTTCTCTGGTTAAACATTCGGTTGGTGCTCCTCCCTCTTCGTCTAAATCCGCTTCTGCTGCTCCTTTGGGCGTTTCGCGGATTAGGACTTCGTCGTTCATTCAAATTTTCCAGGGTTCAAAGTGGTTGCCCTGTAACGAGCCTGCTAGCACGGAAGTGGATAGAGGTGGAACGCAGGCGGTCTGTAGTAATAGTGATTCTAGCGAAAAGAAGGAAACAGTTAAGATTGAGGGCACCGCAGAAGCCTTTGCCATGGCAAAGAACGGTGTTGAAGGTACTAGTGTGAATTACTTCACACAATCTAGTGGAAGGAGTAGGAAAAATAGTTGGGTATTGAAATTGATGAACATGTGCTTCACCTCTGAGGATGCTAAGGCTGCTTTTACTGCTTTCAGTGTTGGTATCCTTTTCAAATCCACCTTAGCTGAGCCTAGGTCCATTCCTTCTACTTCCATGTACCCTACCCTCGATGTGGGTGACCGAATTCTGGCCGAGAAGGTATTGTTGCTTTGATCTCAGCTGAATATTTTTTGTAGAACTTGTTCTGTTGTTCAGTTATGAACTTATATATTATATGTCCCTATTTGGCATGTGGTAGTTAACTTTAAACTTAATAAACATTATGCATATTTAGGATGCTAATTGCACATCAATAGAAAAGCTTCGGACCAACAGAGCTAGGTACTTGCATATTTGTGACATTATTTGGTTCTGATCATACAGACTTTAGCTATCCAAGACATTTAGGCCCGGCAAACTAAATCAAATTTGACTGATTTAGAGTGAGTACTTACATGTAAGCTTTGCTTTTAGTTTTCACATAGTTTGCCTATGCTCTCTTAATGATACATTATATGTTGTAGGCAAAAAAGTTATGCAAACACTTCTTATCTGCAGTAAACAAATGTTTTAATTTTGTATTTGCTGGATACAATGTCAATGTTTGTATGAGATCTGGATGCTAACTCTTGTGTTTTTTCTGTTCTTTTGTTTCATTTTTGTAGGTCTCTTACATTTTCAAGAAGCCTGAAGTCTCGGATATTGTAATTTTCAGAGCTCCTTTAATTCTTCAGGTATCTTTGAGGTTTACTTCATTTACACATTTCTTGCAGGTTGACACTCTGTTGTATTTCTTTATTCATTTATTTTTTCTGATTTGCTCTGTAGGAAGTAGGTTTTAAGTCATCTGATGTGTTCATTAAAAGAGTCGTAGCAACGGCTGGTGACTATGTAGAAGTAAGTGCTACGAGCGGGTCGTAATCTTTTTGCATTTCTTCCTTCTTCACCCCTCATATACTGATCTTTTTTTTTTTCTTTTTCTTTATTGCACTGGGCAGGTCCGTGATGGACAATTGTTGGTCAATGGCATTGCTCAAGATGAGGATTTCATCCTGGAGCCACTAAAATATGAAATGGAACCAATGGTAAGATATTTGGTTTGTTCTCTTGCTTTGTGCCTTGTCATGAAACTATAGCTAGTAAATACTTACTCTGATTTTTGTTCAAAATAGGTCGTACCAGAGGGCTATGTATTTGTTTTGGGAGACAATCGCAATAATAGCTTCGACTCTCATAACTGGTACAGTGATCTTTCATTCTCAATAAATTTGGTATTTCAAATGTGTGGAGTTTCCACTTTCCAGGGACTTCTCGTTTACCTGCACTTATTTTTGCATTTCTAAGAGTTGAATCTTGGATTTGGATGTGATATGGTAGTAGTAGATGTTTTGGATACTTTACGACTACATATTCCATTGAACTCATGAATGTTATCTTGAGTTCAGGGTGCTATTTATAAGCAATACGTTAAGAAAGTCCGATTAGCCAAAGACTATTTGAGGTTGCTCTTTTAAGAATTGTGTTCTTTGGGTGCTGATAAAATCTTGTCTTTTTTTCAGGGGTCCGTTGCCTATTACGGACATTGTTGGAAGGTCAGTCTTCCGATACTGGCCTCCTTCAAAAGTATCAGACACTCTTTATGATGCTTCACTAAGGAGCGCTGTTTCATTTTCGTGACACACCGCCTGGTATGGATTGATGGGTTCAGATGTGTACTTTGTTCGATTTGATTGTGTCTTCCCCTGATTATTTTCGCGGCCTCTGTTGAGTTGATTGGGTTTGTGAATATTTTATGGAATACAATGTATTTGATGGTGTTCTTTCTGTGCCAACGCCTGATGTTGCCCATGACTCATTTGTATACTCACTTACATCTTCACTTGGAGCAAAAGGATGTAATTTAAGGCTTTAGCACATGCGTTTAAATAAGCCGTCAAGGCATGAATCCCTCCCTCCATTGACCGGAGTTGTGATGTGATTGCAATCAAATTGTTAGAGTTGTTGGATGTTGTAAATCTGATCCTGTTCTGATTTTTATTTTCCATGGCTGAGAGTAGCTCTTAATGAATCTTGAATAGTGTAATAACCAATTTAAAGAATCAGTGTGTTTTTTATTTTCCATTTCAATCTGACTGCTAAAATTGATATTGTACTTCCAAACCTAGATTCTAAAGGTGCTTCCATTTCTTATTCTGGGGGACAAAAGTTTGAGGAAGTGAACTTTATTGGACGAGAAATGGCTCAAGTCCAAGTGGGAATTAGCAGCAGGTCGATTTTCATGTCCACTATTTGGATCTATGGAGAATTGGAGATCAAGAAATGAGTGGGTTTTAGAAAAATAAAGATCCCATGGCAGAAGCTTGTTTGGTTAAGCAGATGAGTGCGGACTTGAATGTTGTGAAAGAGAAGCGTAAACCACCTCCAACAATACAAAGATGGCAGAAACTGCAGAACTGCATCAAGTGAATGTTGACGCAGTTCTTTTGGGGATTTTTGAAACCCATACCGCCCTCATCGATTAGTGATGCAGAACTAGAACTTCAGGCACTTGACTTCGGGTTGGAAGGAAGAAGTATTGGGTAGAATTCCACAAGTGATGCTCAACAAGTGAAGTCAAGTATCACCAAATGTTTGTTTTTGAACAGGAAACAGGTTTTTATTACAGAAACAGGTTAATTACAAAGGGCTAACAACACCCTCATTTCCTCATTTCCTAACTGGCTAGCCAAGCTAGCAGGCTGAGAACCGATCCTAACCTTAACCATCCTAATATAATACTTAACCTTGTCCTGCTGAATAGCTTCAGCTATCCAATTTGGGCAACTATCCCACACAAACAGTCTAAACATAGTGAGAGTATCATCAAAAGAGCTAGAGTGCGTATTGTTCATATTACAGGTCAAACTATTACTATCAAATTTAGCTAAACTATCTGTAGTGTTGTTTGCTCCACGATACACAAACAACATATCCATCTTCTTGAACTTCTTCACTTGGTTCTTAATGTTGAGTATTAATGTCCTTCTCCTTCCATGCTGGTGCCTTGTTCTTGCATATACAATTGAAGGCATAAGCTGAGTCAGTTTGAACTTGGATAGATTCATAACCCATCTGAAAAGTAAGCATTAATGCATTAGTTATGGCCTTCAGTTCAGCAACGTTGATTGAGTATAATAACATCAAGTCAGAATTCGGCTCGTGTTACACAAACAATTATAAAATTGAATCTCAAATTAAGCTGGAAATCATTATAAAGCTTTATGGGACTGGGTCACTTTGAGAGTTTATTTGTTGAAATGATTAAATATTTTATTTTAATATAATTACTTGATTGATGGGAGAAATTTGTAGCCACATATTATGAAGAAACGTAACATAATTTGATTAAGAAATATTATAATGAAAAAGAAAGTGAGAAAATAAACAATAGGTTTAAATTCATTGCACTACAGGCTCAAGCCCACCAAGTGATTAATGCGCCTGTTTTTTTTTCTTTTCTTTATTATGCTGCAGTACAATTGTGCCTAAATACCAGATAATTGGACCCAAAACAACATTTGTTGGGCCCACGAATGTTTTTGGCCCAACAATGTGGTTTTGGGCCCAATTGCCTGGTATTTAGGCCCAATCGTTATTTTTTCGTACCTAAAAATAGTGTTTTGATAACTCTTAATGAGCTGAATTCTTGGGTTTATACTGGAAACCGACCTACCTTAAACAATAAACAATAAAGAATAATAGGGTTAGGGTAGTGGCTAGGTGGAAGTGAATTGAGTGAAAAAACTCAATTTACAAAACTGGATTTCCAAACAAACAAGAAAATGATGAAACTCAATCTGAGTTTAGTTTTTCAACTCAAACTGAGTCCCAAACATGCAATTTCCCCAAAATCAACAGCAGCTTCATCTCCGTTTATGATTTATCTTATCTGCACTTGGGAGAACACGTGTTGATCCCACACTTGTCGCGCTCTAGCAAATAGTTAAAACAGTTTCGCACAACATTCTCTTTATTTTATCTTCACCAAAGCCCCAGCCCCACTCGCGAAACCAAACCAAACCAAACCAAACCAAAGGCCATAAAATGCTGAGAATTGGTGCAGCCGGAGGAGTCGGCCAGCTCCTCGCAGCGGTGGCAACGGCACTCCTGATCCGTCTATTCTCCGCCCCAGGCCCCGCACTACTTCCTGAGCCCGACGATGATGACGATAACAACAGCAGCGGCGACGTTCCGGTGGACGGCAAAGTTCCTCCGGTTACAATCAAGTGGACTAACATAACTTGCTCGCTCTCGGATAAATCCAATAAATCAGTTAGTTTCCTTCTCTCTTGTCCTAGTATTTCTGTTTACAGTTTCGCGAGTTGGTGTATATCTCATCCAATTTTGTTATTCCACGAGTGATGTGGATGATGGAATGGTTTGGAATTCTGAGAAACAATGACTAGTTTGTAGAGGTTATCCGGTTAAATTAAATTACAACTGGCAGAATACAGAGTAATGTAATCCGGCAGTGATTGCATTTGAAAAGGTCGCAAGTAGAACAAATTAACACTTGACACTACCATCGGATTAAATTAGAGCTTATTGTATCCATAACCACGATTTTCCCTCCTGGACAAAACCGAGAATCCGACGGCTTTGATGAGCATTGATCATTGGCAAACCACAGACCAGCTGTCCGCTCAGCTCATCCGGATAGAAATCGGTCACCTGCCCTCTTTGCTGTTTGGATCTCTTTTTTGTTCTTCAAGCTAATATAAACTCGTTGTATATATATATATATATATATATATTAAATGGGTGGACTTACCTTTCCTGCTATATTTTAAGTTCTTCTGTAGGATTAAACCCGAAGGCCACTTTATCTTTGATAACAAAGACACTGGTAGTGAAAAGTGAACAATAGTTTGTTTGAACTTTAAGGTAGTTATGGAACCTTCTGAATATGTGATAGTAATGCTGTACGAGTCACTTGTATATGTGATAGTTATGGAAAATGCTGTACGAGTCACTTGTATCTATAGCCTAGACTAATACGGCCCCCTTCAAATAAGTAGACTATGAATACTATTCACATCAAGGTTAATCACTAAGAGATGAGTAGAGTAGATTTATCTAGTAGAATCCTATAAGAAATGAGTCTAGATGGGACCATCAATTTAAGATGCATGCTTACCCACCAAAAAATAGAAATAATTAAGATACTCACCTGAACATTTGGATCTTTGTGATTGTGGTAGGTTCGATTTTTGCTGAAAAACATTAGTGGAGAAGCAAAGCCTGGTAGATTACTTGCTATAATGGGTCCATCTGGATCCGGGAAGACAACCCTGCTCAATGTTTTGGCAGGTCAGACTGTTGCATCACCCAGATTACACCTGTCTGGCATTTTGGAGGTCAATGGCAGCCTGTTATCAAACAAATTATACAAGTATGTTCAGATATTCTGATTTGAAAATGCACTTGAGGTTTATATTGTTTTATAGAAAAGAATGATCATACAAAATTTTGAACATTGGGTAATGCGAAAGATGAGACAGGCCAAGATATAAAAAAATAATCAGTTTTTAAACAATTAAATTTGACTACTAGGTATTATATTGTCTTACGAATTGGAGGAGGGAGTGGAATGTGTGGGAAAATATTATAGCCACACTCATTATATACATGTTATGTTGAAATCACCTTCTTGAATATCCATTTCATAATTATCTCCACACAATGGGTGTCCACTTTCCATTCTACACTTCCTGTTCTGCTTTATTTTAGCTTATGAGTGGTATGTTATAATCTGTAATATTTTGTCTCTCGTCAGATATGCCCTTACTGAACTTAATTTGTTGGCTTAATGCTATTACAGGCTAGCATTTGTGAGGCAGGAGGATCTTTTTTTCTCTCAGTTGACAGTTCGAGAAACACTGTCTCTTGCTGCCGATCTCCAGCTGCAAGATTTCTCTTCACCGGAAGAGAGGAATGAATATGTAAATGACCTCCTGTTTAAGCTTGGCCTGGTAAGATCAGTATTGTATTTGCTGCTGTGTTCTTGAAAGGGCAATTTGTACGTGTGTAAAGCCCCAGTACAATATTTTTCTAATGCAAAGTATGACTAAAATACAAGCTCTTCAGTTTACGCCCAATTTTCCCTGGAAATTTACTCTGCCAAATTTTTGGACAAAAACCTTTCTCTTATGGTTTATGCTTTTATTAGATGGCTTTCCATCAATTTATTACTGTTATGGAAAACCAGTTTTATCCTAGACATTAGGAATAACCAGTCTTTTAATTTTTAGGAAAAACAGGTATTTTTTGTTTATATATTCTCTATGCATGTGTGTGTAGATATATTAAAGCACTATTGTTTTTTTTAATCGGATTTAAACACTATTGTTAAACCCATGTTTGCTCTTGTTAGCTTGAAACATCAATTTCCATGTACACATATTATTGATATCGGACAGCTTTATACCATGCACGTTCATGTGTGGTAACTGGTAACTAATAAACCTGCATCACTTATATCAAACATATATTCTTCCGTTATTATGATTCCTTAACATGGTCATTCACTTCAGGTACCATAATGTTTCTGTTGTAACTTTACAAGTGTGAAAAATTTGGAATGATTTAAGGATTACTTTGTTTCTGTTTCTTATTTAAATTTCTTTGCAACATTAATTACAGTCAAGAAGTGATCCTCATTGTTTTAAGAAAATAAGTCACACAAAGATATCTATTAAGTAATGCATGTATTATTCATCAGATTGTCTGCAACACATTATTAGCACGTGTTCATTGTTAATTATGGTATACGATATTTACCATGTAAAAGTGCACTTCTTTAATGCTGGTTGAGTGTGACTGTGTGTTACTGCTGTCTTCTAATGTTTCCTTGATGCATTTTGATGCCTCATCACCTATGGTGTATGCATGTGCCACGCAGGCTCATAAGCCTGGCTGTTAGTACCTTTAACCTTATCTACAGTGATTTTATTGCAATATAATCTTGTTTATTGCACAGCTACAATAAGCTGATATTACTGAATCTTTAAGGTAACTTGTGCGGATTCACGTGTTGGTGATGCAAAAGTCCGTGGTATCAGTGGCGGAGAAAAGAAAAGACTGTCTCTGGCATGTGAACTTATAGCTAGTCCGTCTGTCATTTTTGCTGATGAGCCCACCACAGGTAAGATCAATATGTAGAGTGAAAGATTTACTCCATTTGTGATATCTGTTTTACATATGTGAAGTCAATTTTCAGGAATACCTATTGGAAGTATGTCTGGGCCCCATGCAACCTTTTAATTCAAACCCATAAACTCCAAAATACCCCGCCGCTATGCGCAGTCTGCGCAGATTAGCCTCATGAGATGCATTTTTACACCCTGAAATTTGAACTGGGGGGCTTGATGTTTTATCTATCGAAGGTTGGGAAAAGGGGGAAAAGGGGTCATAGGCCCGTGATCTTTATCAAGAATTTTACAGTATGCCGTCACATGGTTATATGTCGGGGGTGCGTATAAAGTGTTACAAATCAGACTTCAGAGCATGTATTTCTCATCACTGGTTTGTATAAATTCTAACGTCTACTAATCATGTTCTTATATTGGTGTATATACATATTAATACGGGTTTATATGTCTACCTACTAAGATTGCTATCATGCTACTAAACGTTTATTTTGTAAGCAGGCGGAAGTTATAATGGTCCTTGTGGTAACTTTTAAGCCAGTCTTTTCTTCGAATACCTTCATGTTCTTCTATAAAAAATCTAAACCCATCAACTCCACCACCTGTGTATCTATTGCCCAAACCATCTCAATACTTTCTCTTGCTTATCTATCATTGCTACAGCTATTATAGAGTGAATTCGTCTTTTACCAACTTATATCCTCTAGAGTCACTGCATGACGTCTAAAGTAAATTCCCGACTTGATCTTCGTTTTGTTCGGGTTTAAGGAGTTTTGAAAGTGACCGATGAGTATAGAAAGATAAACATACTTTCGTTGTACAGTTGTACTATCTTTTGTAACTCTTGTATTCATGGAAAAGCTTACATGACACTCAGTCTCATTCTCCTCTGCCTTTCATCTCACAACTCCAACTGAGATCTAATACTTTGGCAGTTTGGCACTACATAATAATTTCCCAGGTTTTATTTTTCCTTTTTTATTATTATTATCTTTTTGTTGGCTAAACTATCGGCCAGTATATCCGTAAATGTCATGCATCACTTTTAAGCATTCTTTAAAAGTAAGTTGGGGACATCTGCTGTAAATTTTATGCACCTTAAAGAGGTACCCTTTGGTTAGACATTTCATCTCGCAACTCCACCGGAGATCTATACTTTGGCAGTGTGGCACTACATAATAGTTTCCCAGTTTTAATTTTTCCTATTTTGTTTTTTTTTGTTGGCTAAACTATCGGCCAGTATATCAGTAAACGCCATGCATCACTTTTAAGCATTCTTTAAAATCCTAAGTAAGTTGGGGACATCTGCTGTAAATTTTATGCACCTTAAAGAGGTACCCTTTGGTTAGACCTTTAAACTCTAGTACTCCCTTATTGTCCTATGTTAACATTACACCATGATGGTGGGTTCCTACTTCCTCCATATTTGCATATGTTTCTGGTCTCTCTTCACTAGCCAGTTTGAATAGCTTTTTGCATTATTGTGATCAAGATCGCTATTTATCTGCTACAGGTATTAATTACTGGAAATGATGCTTTCAGGACTTGACGCATTTCAGGCTGAGAAAGTAATGGAAACATTAAGGCAACTTGCACAGGATGGACATACTGTTATTTGCTCAATACACCAGCCAAGAAGTTCAGTTTATGCCAAATTTGACGACATTGTGTTGCTGACAGAAGGTTCACTTGTGTATGCTGGTCCGGCGGGTGATCAACCACTTCTTTACTTCTCAAAATTTGGGTTAGTTATCTCATCTTACTATACACATTGGAATTCCTGATACTGATTAAATATTTCTCCTATTGATTTGTTAATCCCAAATGTGATTGAAATTCAATACTCCCTCCATTCTTTTACAACCTTCCTAACTTTCCTTATTTGGCGTCCCATTACAATCTTCCAAACCCAAAATGGAAAGTTTTATCCCACTAAGTTACTAACTCATTTTTTATAATTTATCTTTCTTACTTTATCATCAGTTTATTCCATCTCTCTCTTACTTTATCTTCACTTTACTATATTTTCCCTCTCTCTTACTAATATAATAACAATTTTCCTATAAATTAGATAAAGGAGGCACCTAGGAAGATTGTAAAAGACCGGAGGGAGTATTTATAAGGGATTGACAGAGCACTCTTTACAGGAGTCTCAAATATTTTCGTAAATTTTTATCTTAAATCAACTCCTATACGACTTTTAGGGAGATTTAGGAGTTCATATTTTTAGCATCAACTTCAGATTTCCTATTTGCAATGTAAAATACTAAAGAATGGTAGTGGGATCCACTAAGATCACACTCAATATGATATAAGGAGAAGATAGGGAGGTATAAATTTGATACTTAATTTAGAAACTCTCTAAGAATAGGAGTTCAATTATTGTGGGCCCATATATTTAGGAGTCCTAAAGTATAGTGTTTTCCACACTTTTTCCTATTTTCTCCTCAAATTTGAGTTTAGGGGTGTTTTTACAACTCCGGTAAAGAGTGCTCTAAGCACCTATTGGTTATTAGGCTATTACTTAGTTATAAATCTTGTATGTACATAATACAAAGATAGGTTATACTTTGGTACCTGGTGTTTTATTTATTTATTTATTTTTCTAAGATATTTTGATCAAGGCTGTAAGGAATAGTTATTGGTTCTGGTTATTTTTAAAATACCTATGAACTGTCATCTTTGGGTAATTGGGTGAACTATGATGACATTGTGATGTTTGACTCTTTATGGTAGAAAGTACAAAACATTTTCATCAAGAAAGTTAATGATTTTAATTGACCACTCAGATCCAATTTGTTTACTCATGAATCATGTTGTTGTAAAGTATGTATTAATGTTCTCAGATTGGTGATCTATCATTCTGTTGTAGCAGCGTTTTTTTCACCAAAGAAAATGGAAGGACCAAAATTTCAAAATATGTGAACATATAAAATATATATACTAGCAAATTGAAGTTCAAATGGATATTTGAATCTTTGGAGTCAATTTAAGATATTGTTTCTGAAACTAGCTTTTCTGTAAAGTCATATACAAGAGAGAATTTTTTTATTACTAGCCAGATATTGGCACGCAGTACTCTTGTCCCTTACTTGGAAGGAAAAAAATTGTCTGGGAAAAGGTATTTTTTATTCAATTATAAAGCACATACTTGGATACAATATTTGGATATTAGTTGATTATGTAACTAAATCAAATATTCCCTATGTAGTTATTTTTACATCATAAACACAGCTTATTGTAAGGAACTTGAAAATAATAAACATATCAGAATTTTATAATGCCCAAATAACTGGGGTAGAAGAACTGTACTCACAAAAGTAAACATAGAAAATAATAGATAACATAGAATTAGGACGGTTAAGGAGGTTAAGGAGCGAGAGTAGCCATTAAAAGTTGGAAATACGGATGACTGTTAAGATTAGAAGAAAACTTGTGCTTGACTGCTTGGTGTTGAATCAATAAAACGAAGATTTGCTCTGCTAACCACCCTTTATTTAAGTCAGCTAATTATAGGAACATCTTCCCTTTGATTCTTGTAATGGTTTCTGTAAACCAATAAACTCCTAACAGGGGTTTAAAAAGTTTTCTGACTTTGTTTTGAAAGACGGGATGAAAGTTCTTATGAAATATGCAAAGTTTCGCGCAAACTTTCAGACAACGTTTCTTTCTGAAATATGCAGATTTACTAAGTGAAGATAATCGTTTCCAAAAACAGTAAGCTTAGAAAATATGCAGTATGATGCAGTGCAGAAACTTAAAAACACCAGATTTATAGTGGTTCGGTCACAACTGTGCCTATGTCCACTCCCCAAGCGTTTACCCTTGGGTATTCCACTAAGAACACTTGTACGATCACTTTTACAACCACAAGCTCTCAAGGACACTCTCTTGTCCTTCCCTCTTGCTCCAATCTAGGCTATCCCCACCTAGACTAAGTGAACTTGTGTTAGGAGATAACCCTTCTCCTATCACACACTAAACAAGCTCTTAGCAAATCACTCAATGATACAATGTGGAAAATATATTTCCTTTCTCACAACACTCAACTATTGAATAACACAAGAAGATGCTTAGAGTTGCTGTGATTGATTGCACTTGCTTTCTGTTGTTTGAATGCGTTGGTGTGGAAGCAGAGTGTCTTTCGTGCCTTTTTATAAATCCTGAGAAGTAACGTTAATCTTCCGTTGATGCTGGATACTTCTCTGATAAGGCAGACTTCTTTTCAAAAGGTTGTTGAGAGATTTTAGGACTCTTGAAAATCAAACTCCTTATTATCCTCAACTCTTTCAGGCAGACTCTTTCTTTCATCCAATATCTTTAAATTAATCTCCTGCAAAAACAAATCTTCTCCAAAAATAGAAGAGTATTTTTAGTAGTAAAAGATATTGAAGAAAAACATAACTAGCCGTTTCTCCAATGTTTGTTATCATCATTAAATTCAACTCTTTGGGTCAACAGTTTCTCTATATCGGCATACCGAAGTGCTCAGATATATGAACCACCAAGAGAAAGTTTAGTTTGGTGTCAATGCTGAAACTCTGCTGTAAATTGAACTCTTTGTCATGGCTTTTGGAACGCTAAGTTCAAAGATAGTTCAGTCTAGCATCCACCTATTTCTGATAGCTTGCGTGGCATGTTTACAATTGACATTCACAGTATAAATACATGCTACACTCCTTGGCCATGTTTATTATTGCTTCAGGCGGGTTGAAATGTAATATTTTCTTTGATGCCATTGATTTTTGTTGATCAAGGCTTAATCTATAAGAGGTTGCTATCCTTGAAGATTTAAGGGATGCAAAATGCAAATAATGAATTTCGTGTTGCATTGGTTTCATCAGGTACATTTGCCCAGATCATGTTAATCCAGCAGAATTTTTGGCTGATCTTATTTCCGTGGATTATAGTTCTGCTGAAAGTGGCTATGGTTCTCAGAAAAGAATTGATGGTTTCATTGACTCTTTCGCTGAACAGATGTCATCAGTTCTGTATACCACTTCACTTACCAGGCCAGAGACCGAGAACAAAATAAATATAAGGCAAAAGACTGTTGCCAAGAACAGAGGTGGTTGGTTCAGACAATTCTTCTTATTACTCAAACGTGCATGGATGCAGGTATCCTGAACTGTTAATGATATATTTTCTGCTTCGTGCTATGTTTTTTTTTTTTTTTGAAACGGCAAATCTAACTTATCCTACTCTAATCCTATACTAATCCTTTACCAACCTTATAACTACAATTATACCTAAACCAACCTTATAACTCTAAATAAATACATACCACCTTATGCCTCCGCCGGGGTTCGAACCCCCGACCTCTCCTGTGCTACTCCAGCACTTTTACCACTCGGCCACCCTTATCACTCCTACGTGCTGTGGTTTTTAATTAGTGCTCAGTGTGTTTGTTTTATAAAATTGTATTATTTCAGTGCTGCAAGGTAAAAACTCGCTTCAAGAATCACAATGGTGTTATCAGTTAACTTGTAGTAGTATATCAGTAGAAGTGTAGAACATCCTTGGTTGTTTTTTCTGGTAAATAAGTGGTGGAATCATAAAAACATTGGACATCTGTGGTTGGCTTTAGGGATCAAAAAATATTCTCAGACTACATATAAAGCTTTTGTTGAAGTAACATATTTCTGGACATATGCTTTGCTACGAAAGATGGAATATGAATTGAAATACAGTGTTTTATTGAATCAGAGTTCCTGTGTTATAACTCTATCTTTTAGGGAATGTTCTCTAATATTCAGCAGACTAATCCTTCCGAATTGACATTTCCTTGAATCACAATGAATAATAAGCTGTTTCTGAATATATAGTCCCAGGCTCCTCCCTCAAGTTGTATTGTCTATGTTAATCATCGTATGCTGCAATTGCAATTATTGATTAGGTCTTAGAGACAATCCTTTGAGGAAACATCAGTTTGCCACATAGGTTGCGCATATGAGCCGTTTAAATGTTTCATCAGTTGGCTGACATCTACCATAAATAAGGAACGTGAAGAACATATACGGCATGTAGTTGTAGAATTTGAAGCCTGATACATTGATAAACAAATTCGATTACTACAACGGAATGGGACAGATGCGTGAAATTGAATAACAGATGAGATAAGACTCAGTCAAGAGTTCTAATTACTTGAACTAAAAAGGATATAGTACTTCGTTGAACGTTAATTTTATGTTGTTAACAAGTTCAGTACTACCCTATATATAGAATTATAGACAGAAATAAGTTACTTTTAGGTAATTTTCTCCAACAGTCAGTTGGTCGATTGTCTGCCCTTGCTAAACGATATTCTCCTTTTCAAATCTTTCTGATTCTGACAAGACCATCCACTTACAAATAGGCTTCTCGTGATGGCCCAACAAATAAAGTTCGAGGTAGGATGTCCATTGCATCAGCTCTCATATTTGGTTCTGTATTCTGGAGAATGGGGAGATCGCAGACATCAATACAAGATAGAATGGGATTACTCCAGGTATCTCAGAACTACCATCTATGTCCATACATTTAGTTCACTGAACAAGCATTTCCGTTTGCATATGCTATCATACAGTCTTTGGTCTGTGAACTAGCATTGCTGCTCTCCCTTTTACATTTTGCTTCTTGTACAGGTTGCTGCTATTAACACTGCAATGGCTGCATTGACCAAGACGGTGGGTGTCTTCCCTAAGGAACGTGCAATTGTTGACAGAGAGAGAGCCAAAGGGTCATACTTACTGGGTCCATATTTACTGTCAAAACTGGTAGCTGAGATCCCTATTGGTGCTGTATTCCCCTTGCTCTTTGGTTCTGTTTTGTATCCAATGGCACGTCTTCATCCAAAAATGTCTAGGTGAGCTGCGAAACTGATAACCATAGTCTGGTATACCTGCTGCAAACTGTGTTATAGTATCTTATAATCAGATGTTATGATTTTTGAAGCGTCACAAAAATCAAATCCATGGAATATATTGTTAAACTGCTTTACTAATAGATCCAAACATTTTAGAGTATACATTTGTAACACCAAGTTCTACATAGATTTGATATTCACCTCATATGATACTCATTATAATAGAGCAGAGGAAATAAAAGAAGGGATTTTTGGTGCAGCAATCACTGCTTTTCTATATATTTATTAAAATAATATAAATAAAGTAAAAGACACCAATCTCCGAAGAGACGAACCACCCGAAGGGCGAAACCAGCTCCTATGAGCGAAGTAGAATAATTCTTAATTGTCTAAATAATAAACCTAAGGCTCTATTATATAGAAGAACTCCTAATTCAATGGTAATTACCTTACTTAACTAGAACACTATTTGGTAACTCCCTAAGTTGACTTAAACTCTATAAATATTACTAATACTCTAATAATAATTATAAATATTAAATACTAATAATTTAGGACTCTAGGTCTGTAACAATTTTCCCCCCCTTAACTGAACCTTGTCCTCAAGGCTCGTCTTGCTTCTTCAGTCTTTTCTTGTAAACTCGCATAATTTGCAAGTGATAGAGCTCTTGTCCATCCTTCTCCTCCTTAATGACCTTGAGCCTCTTCTTGTAAACTCGAATCACCGATAGATGACTGAATACGTGTTCAATCTTAGCTTCAAAGATTTTGCATGGTTGACACACTGAGTTTATGTACTTGGAAATCTTCATGCAGCTCATCTGTCCCATCTTTATAATCTTCTTGCAGTTGATCTTTCCCGTAGAACCCATAGTAATCTATAAGTTCTTCTCCTCGCTTTCCTTCCCGCTTAAAATCAGCTTTGTCCCCAAGGCTGGATTTGGATACAAGGCTAGTTGATTGTTGAACCACCAATATTGCTTGATCATTGATATGCTCAGGGTCACGTTCACCAACACAAACCTGCAACTCAGAATCAGCTGGCTGAAACTGCTTAACCTGCATAGCTTTAGGCGAAGCTGAGGTATATGATGTACTCACTCCGTCCGCTCAATTTTGCCCCATCGCTCTTTTGGCACATTATTTAAGAAGGTATTATATATATTGCTGTATAGTACAAGTGGGGTATATTGATGCAGTAAATGAAAAGTAAAGTAGTACAAGTGGGGTTGAATTGTGGTATTATAGTAATATATAGTACAAGTGGGGTAGGAGGGTGTGATTTAAAAGTAATGAAAGGTTTCCTTTTCTGGACATGGGGCAAAATTGAGCGGACGCCCAAAATGGAAAGATGGGGCAAAATTGAGCAGTCGGAGGGAGTATTCTGGATAGCCGGGTTAGAAAACTGTGTTTGGGGAACAATGGTTTCAGGGTTGGAAAAAGCTTTCTGAAACAGGGCAGCGAAGCTTGCAAATTTTGCGTCTAGCATAGTGGCCATGGATGTTTTGATATCCAGAAGACTCAAGTTTGTCCAGCCGAGACTCGAGCAGTGAGACGCTCGTCGTTGGTACCCAAGATAATAGAACGTGTGTGCTTCATGGAACGGAGGTCGGACCAATTGATAGAGCAGAGGAAATATAATAGGATGTTTGGTGCAGCAGGAGCTACTTTTTGTATATATTTATTGAAATAATTATTAAGAGTATTAAAGATAAAGATTAAAGATATATAATAAGCAGAAAAACTACCGTTAGATTATTCAATTGAGTTCAGATTTAGGGATCAATTTGAATTTTTTTAATAAAGATTTG
>JAYMSL010000717.1:0-21454 GCA_036897195.1 Plantago coronopus
TCATGCACCTTTATGCAATACTTGTGACCTGAACGGAATGAATCTGATTTAAATAAATTTGAACTGAGCTAAACTTATTTCATAGTGTACGTCGATTAAAATATTATACTCTCAACGGCGGACGCAGGAATTTTTAAGTGGGGTCACTTTACCTTATAAAATCGAAGAGTAAAATTAATGTAAACTATTACCATGTGGAGTATTTTAAGAAAAATAAAGGAAGGAAAATAAAAGAAACAAGTAAGTCATATAGTTAAACTTCCAATAAAAACAAAAAAAGGGAAAAAAAATCAAGGAACTGCAGCACAAACTACTTGCTTACAATTATTGATAAAGAAACTATTCAATATGTTTTGTATTTTGTTTACATGGGGACACTATATAGGTCCGCCACTGTATACTCCCTCCGTTTTTTTTAAAAGGTTCCTAGGTAAAAAAATTTTACGAATTTTGACCGTGAATTACTCTAAAATTATACGACAAATAAATATAGTAAAATTATTTGTAGTAGTATTCAATTGAATTAACCTCTTCCGAAGTGACTCTTCGGAAGAATTATGTTACAAAAGTGTGCATAATTATTTTCATAATATAATTTTACTATATTTTTTTATCGTATAATTTTTTAGCAATTCGCGGTTAAAGTTCACGAAAAAAGTATACCTAGAAAGCACTTAAAAATACGGGATAGTATATATAATCTTAGTTACATTATCTTATAAAATATAGGGTTATGACTAAACTAGTACAAATGTATGACATGAACATGATAGTCCTTAAAAATTAGGGCATGGTTTCAAGAAGTTAGGAAACCAAGGTCCACTACATAGCTCACAAGTTCTTTTGTATGTCACATTCATATGATCACATGAATTTGTTGCAACACAAAATTCTAAAATGTCTTAGTAAAATAATTCTCATAAAAGCAGCCTTTTTTTGTCTTCAGATGGGCACTGGGGGACCAACAATACTTGAACCAGAACATCACCACAAAGAGTCACACAGAAAACGCATATAGTGAAAGAGAGCCTTAGAAAGCTACCCCAGATTATAAAGAACAAAACCATAAAACCACAGAATTTCGACATTTGTCCCTGTATCCCCAAAATTTACTAAATCATGAAGATATAATGTAATGTAATGTACATAATTTAAATGTATTGGAAACGATACTCGTACTAAACTGTGTCTTTTTCCTTCTTTTCACAATTGAACAATGTATATGAGTACTTACGTGTTGTTTTCTGGGACAGTGAGTGAGTGAGTGAAGGCCAATATATCATACAAGGACGAATTAATGCTACCCGTCGGTCAAAATGGCCAGACTCGATTAACTGTTTGGCAAAATAACTTGATATGACGACTGGTAGTTGATAAAGTAATTCTAGGCTGTAGCTGACTAGTCACCTTATTTCCTTAAAATCTTCGTAAATGTTAAAATCAGTCACCTTATTGTCATTCACCGAACATACTTACTTTTAAATAATTTGAGACCACCCGATAATTAAGGTGACTGATTAGTTAACGCAAAACAGACACATACCTTTTATGTTTCAGAGAGATGTAGTGATCAATGTGAACGCACCACGTGTCCGTATAACTCCCATGAGGCCAGTATCAGCAACTTCCAGCCTTGTGACCTGTGAATTGTGAGCAACTTGCCAGTATAAATTGCAGCCTCCAGTTGCCACTGAACTTAAACACAGACACACTTCCACTGCTTTCCTTAGCCTCTCTCAACTGCTAACTCCCCTTCTCATTTAAAACCACCAAGAAAACCCTGCACATTTTTTTTCTGTAATGGAGATATTACATCATTTGCTAGTATTAATGATCATAGCCATTTTTCTGTTGCAAAATTCAACCAATGTGGATTCCAGGCATCACATTGCCAAGAAGCAGAAGCAAAAGAAATCATCCCCTGGCTATAATCCCAACCCGGATCAAAGCCCGGTCGCAATTCCACCATCCCCGGGCAATAGTCCACCATCATTTCCATCGGACCCCAGCTATGGTCCGGCTCCCACCGAGCCTGATGATCCTGTGAACACCACCAGCTGCATTTTCGACGTGACGGACTATGGTGCAGTTGGAGATGGAGACACTGATGACACTGCTGCCTTCAGGGAAGCCTGGAAGGATGCCTGTCAGGTGGAGAACGGTGTCGTTTTCGCCCCTTCCGGCCTCGTTTTCACCATCACGTCGACGATTTTTACCGGACCCTGCCAGCCAGGTCTTGTTTTCCAGGTAAGACAGTGTCTTATTAAACAATGCCAATATGTCAATAACAAATGTTGTAATCCAAATTTAGTACACTTGTAAGAGATATTTAGAAATTCTCTAGTGATTTATGGATTTAGTGTTTGTTTGCTAATGATTACTATTAGTATTTAGAATTGATTTTCCAGATTATAAAACAATTGCTTTCATACTTTTCAGCTTATTTTGATCTCCTATTGTGCATTTTCTGGTTCTGCTACAGAGCTCAATAATACTTTTACATTAAGAAATAACACATTTTTCAAAATTATTTACAAACAGCTAGCTAGTATTAGTACTATGAGGAAACTGATTTGAATCATTTTGTGGTTATAGATTGATGGGGTGCTGATGCCGCCTAATGGACCGGAGTGCTGGCCGAAGAAAGATAGCTTACAGCAGTGGCTGGTGTTCTATCGACTCAACGGAATGAGCTTACTCGGAAAGGGAACAATTGAAGGCAATGGACAGAAATGGTGGGATCTTCCCTGCAAACCTCACAAGGTAAAAACTATAGTATAATGTTTGCTTAAGAGTTCAGAAAGACCTAGACTAAAAGTCTTCGACACGTAGCATGTACATAAACGTTCAGATGTCGTTTACGATACCTTTTGGAAATAAAAGCAAGAACATGCCTAATTGTTGTGAAATGATATGTCATTTTCAGGGGCCTAATGGATCTACATTGCCTGGACCATGTGATAGTCCTGCGGTAAGTTGCAGTTTATTATGTTCAGTGTTCTGAAGTTTGCATTCTGCTTCATATGTTCTTGTGAAATGTGAAGTTGTGAACTGATAGGCGAATGTTCTGTTCTTTACAGCTGATTCGGTTTTTTATGAGTTCCAACCTGGTGGTCAGTGGCTTACGGATACAGAATAGCCCCAAATTTCACATGAAATTTGACGGATGCGAAGGAGTACATATCGACAAGCTATCAATTTCTTCGCCTAAGTTGAGCCCCAATACAGATGGAATTCACATTGAGAACACAAGATCTGTTGGCATTTACAACTCTATGATAAGCAACGGTAACATTCAAGACTCAAATTTGAAAGTTCGATACTTTACAAATTGGATATCATTTTCTTAACAAAGTGACAATGGTGAAACAGGGGACGACTGCATATCAATCGGGACAGGTTGTTCAGATGTTGAGATAGACAGCGTTACTTGCGGTCCTAGTCATGGAATCAGGTCACTCCTTCATATTCGATTCTTATGTTCATTAATTTTGGGTAAATTTAAAGTGTGCAAAACTCACAAGTTGAAACCTTTTTATGTATACAGCATAGGGAGCCTAGGAGTGCACAATTCCCGTGCGTGTGTGACAAACATAACAGTGCGCAATGCGGTCATAAAGGATTCGGATAATGGACTCAGGATCAAGACATGGCAGGGTGGGACGGGGTCAGTGAGCGGGATATCCTTTGAAAACATCCAGATGGAAAATGTCAGAAACTGTGTGATCATCGACCAATACTACTGCCTGTCAAAGGCATGCAGAAACGAAACCTCAGCCGTTTATCTGACAGATGTTACATTCAGAAACATTAAGGGCACGTACGACGTTAGAAGTCCTCCAATACACTTTGCATGCAGTGACAGCATTGCCTGTACCAACATTACCATGTCTGAAGTGGAGTTGTTACCTTACGAAGGCGTACTAGTGGATGATCCTTTCTGTTGGAACGCGTATGGTTTGCAGGAGACGCTGACCATTCCTCCAATTGATTGTTTGCAAGAAGGATACCCCCAGTCTATAGTGGAAAATAACTTACTAGGCTGCTGATCATAGAGACGGGAAATGATTTTTTTTCGTCATATAAGTTATAAGAATATTGTATAGAGCTTGATGATCCTTGCACGCCTGTAGTCTGAATCGTTTAGATTCACGATTCATGAACCGTCCCTAGGGGATTTCTCATCCTTATACAGTGTGATGATGAATGAGTACCTAGCTAGTTTGTGTGCAATACAAGTATATTTACAAGAAATGGCATCAAATGAATCTTATTCACATGTCTCTTATGATACAAAAATCAATTCAGATATGCATTATCATTTATCAGCAAAGAAAACCAGAATCTGAGTCTCAAAATTCACATCAAAGAAGTTTGTAGTCATTCAATCATATCTTTACAGATAGCCCCTCTCCTTGCAACATACAATTGCTCCATCGAACATTTCCTCAAGTCCATTATCGTAAGTGAACCCTGTTTCAAGTAGTTTTCTGGATGGAACGCCGGATGTATCAAGAGGAACAAGGTCCTTCCAGGAACTACAGACAAACACAAATTTAGCATTCCGTGCAGACTGACATAGAAATAAATCAGACTTGAAAATCAGTTGAAACTAAAGAAAGTTGGTTTTGCTTACTCTGGAATACTCAGTGCATATTCAGGGTATCTAGTAGACAAAAACTCACACAGCTTGTCGATAGAAAAGTCTACACCGGTACACAGATACCTGCCCTTTGCATCTGGGTGCTCGAATAAGTGAATATGAGCTCTGACCACATCATCAACATGCACTAAACTAGCACCCTTGAGGAAGCTGTAGAAGAATTCTTCTCCTACAGTATTGGTAAAGTTCCACAAGATCAATATAATACTAACACTGTACTCTATCTAGCTAATCAATCCGATTGATCATTTGTACAATAACCCCTAATAGATACTACAAGTAATGTATTCGACTTCTGACATGAAACAGTGATGAAAACAAACCCCGAATTAAGGCTACAGATGCACGAACTGTATCAGGAACGCCAGGGCAAATGAAAGGACCAGTTATCGTGGTTGGAAGCACTGATACAGCATCTAGTCCATATTTCTCAGCAAAGTCTAGCACAGTTCTCTCGGTTAATGTCTTGGTCACCACATAAGGCGCTGCATTACTCCAATAACTTGGAAGAAGATCCATATCAACCCAAGAACTTTCATCAGTTGGTTCAGAACCACCAAATAAAGCCGTTGATATGCTTGAAGTGTATACGAATCGCTTCACAGTCTTGGAATCAAGACATGCCTGCAGTATGCCTTGCACTGCAGTGGTCACTCTTTTATTCTTCACTTCTTGTGACTCTTTTTGCTCAAAGTCAATAGGATGAGCCGCGTGAAAGACACCAACACATCCATCTATTGCTGCACAAAAGCTCTCCGGCCTGTCAAGATCCGCATCATAAATCTTGAGCCTCTCAGATGCCCCTGGAAGATTTGTGAGGTAGCTAATGTCTCTGTTGGAATCTGTACACACAATAGAAATCCATAGTTATGTCCTGGCAAAATGAATCACTATCTTAAGTCTAAAATTCCATCTGCATATTCGTCGTCGAACACTCAACAATTCGACATGGATATGACAATAGGACACTTGGTATATTAGGCCAAATTTGACATTGGATACAAAGATCAGCTAACCTGGATTCATTCTTGCAGTTGCGTTGACAGAATAGCCTTCTTCAAGAAGGCATTTGACCAGCCATGAACCAAGAAAGCCTGTGCCACCAGTTACACATACTCTGCCTTTGACTTTATCAGAATTCTCAGCCATTTTCCTGGGTTTTCCTTTCTTGATATTATGAATCTCACTGCATATGCAGATATGCTACTTTAGTTGATCCAGGATGTCCTTGTTTCTAATCTGGACTATATAATACAGTATATGACTATAACGCACCTAATTAGGCCCCATCACTAATCATTTTTGTATTTACAAATTGAAGCATTCTTCTATTGAATCTTTAAAAAAATAAAAATTTGAGGGGTTTGAATCTTTTAATTTGGTGCCTTAAATTTTTTATGTTTTCATAATTTTTAAAAATATGTGGCACTGTATCTATTCTTTTGGTTCGGTATCTTTTCTACTGCAACATTTAGTTCTCTAAATTAATTAAAATATAAATTTTGTCGTTTCAAAAAAATAATTAAAATTAAAATTTTAATTAATACTCTTATAACAAATCAGTGAGCGGACTAAATTTAGAATTAATTCGGCTCCCAATCCAATTAAAGTTGTGAATTAGTACTAAATTTATTTTTTTTTGAAACAATTAGTACTAATTCACAAACTAAGAAAACTGGAAAACATAATTATCCAAACGCCAAATCCATTTTTCCATATCCGAAACATGCCCTTAAACCCAATCTATTTAACACGCACCTTATATTCTCCCCACTATTCTCTTCGGCTCTTTGACGACTCAATATCACTTAAACCTCCATCACCAACGCCGTCCGTCTTCCAAATTCCAACACACACCTTTAAACCTAATCCGTTAAACATTTCATAACTCAAGCTTAACTAAATATAGAGAATTATTATTGATCTTTACTTTGCCGCTTAAAAAAAAAAAGCTAACTAAATATGATGATCGTAACCACAACATCCATATATATATATATGAACTTATTTCAAGTGTGAATTTCAATTGTACTTACTTAAACTTAAATTAAATTGAATTAAATCGGTAAGAAACCTAAATTTAAAATGAAAACTAAGATGCTTTTTTCCATATTAAACAAACATGGATCTCTGGCACTATTTATCAATATAATTTTATTAGTTATTATAACCTTAATTCACTTGTAGTTTTACAATTATTTTTACTATTAAATAGTAGTATAAATTTATGAAAATAAATAATATCACGTGAGTAACTATAAATGTAAAACCATATCAAAAAAAAAAAAACTATAAATGTAAAACGTATCATGCAGGTGCCCGTGTCTCACGTATAAAAGGGTACCAGTATATCAATATCATATTTATCATTAACTATATACTCACTCCGTCCACCCAAATGAGCCCCATCTTGGCTTGGGCACATTATTTAAGAAGAGTAGTAGTATATTGGTATATAGTACAAGTGGGGTATGGTGGATTAATTAATTGAAAGTAAAGTAGTATAAGTGGGGTTGAATTGTAATAGTATATTGATATATAGTACAAGTGGGGTCGGAGTGTTTGATTTAAAAGTAATAAAAGATTTCCATTTTTGGATATGGGCTGAATTGACCGGACGCACAAAATGGAAAGATGGGGCTGAATTGAGCGGACGGGAGAGTATATAACAAACAACATACCCCAATTGTGTTATATTTCAATATAATACACCGTTTATTTAAATCTTTATTCAAATCTAGATGTTATACTTATGATGGAACGGAGGAGTGTACTATACTATACGGTATTCCGATTGCTACGTCACTGAGTAAAAATTAATCGGAATATCGAAACTAAATGAGGTGTTGAACTAAAATAATAAAATTGCAAATTACCACTCTAGACAATTTATACACTCCGGACCCAAACTACAATAAATCAATTTTGCTGTTCACTCTTCAGTCTTCACTTGCTATAACTTCTTTCCTCATCACTGTCTTCTAGCTGGGCAGATTCTTGAGCTTTGATATTTGTTTGAGGTAAGTGATTTTTGCCCCATTGTTTGCTGAAATGGTTGAGCTTGAGTTTATAATTCGATTAACTTATCCTCATCGCTTCATCCGAAATTCGTTGATTGGTTAACTGATGATAAATGCCCATGGAAATAATTACAGAAATCTTGAATTATTGGTTTTGTTCGGCGTTTCAGTTCTGAAGTTCTAGGTTTACAAGTTGTTTTCTTGAAGATGATGTGCTCGTTCGTATTGTTACTTTCAGTTGGTACATAGATGATAGATTTTTCACATTCCGTTTGTTGTTCTGTAAACTTTCATTTTGCTTCTTGTGTGTTATCTGCTGACAGAATTGGAGTGGCTCTAGGTTTCACAGGTCTATGTGTTGTTAACTTGTTATAGTTTTATTTGGTTCTGCATAGACTGAAGTTCTATTTGGTATTGTATCAAGAATAGCTAATTCGAAACTGACACAAACATAATAGAATGGCCTTCTAGTTTTCGCCTTCCGGTTTTTCTTAATTCCATTTATGCTTGTGTTATGACTTATGAGCTCTTATTTGATTTTATTTCTACTTTCGCATTGAGTTTTCTTCGTAAGTGCATTTTTGCTTTAACCTGCTTGTGTTTTATGCTCACATTATAATGTTATAATGCATTTATTTGATTTGATTTATTGCTTCTTTCTTATTGAGTTTTCTTACTAAGTAGTACTTCTCTGCTTTTATCTGCTTGAGTCATTTCATTTATTGATGCTTTCTTTGTGACCTTGCCGGGCTTTTTTTTCCTTTCCTTTTTTCAGTTGAGTGTGCTGTGGTCTTCCGAATTTATGGAATATTGGAATGGCTACCGCTGAGAATGGTCCCAGATATGCTCCGGATGATCCAACTCTTCCTCCACCCTGGAAAGGATTGATTGATGGAAGTACAGGTCTGTTGTACTATTGGAATCCTGAAACAAATGTTACACAATATGGAAAGCCTGTGGCGACACCAGCACCTGCTGCAGCTGCCACACCTAAGTTGAATCCTATTCCCACAGCGAGGGCATCCGAACCAGATAGTATCCAGAGCCGGCAAAATCAGCAAATGATACAAAACCAACTACCGCAAGGGCAGTTTATGAGCTCTTCTTTTCAGCAACAAACACAGCCAATACAGGATGCTCAACAGCAAGTAATACCTCCTGGACAGATGCAGGGGACTCAGTATGCGCGTGCAATGCAGCAGGGTCATGTAACGCCAGATCAAGCTAGTCAACAAACTGCACAGCATGCAGCTCAAGTGTCATCTCAGTTTGGCCAGATGCCCATGCATCCTGGGCAACAGGGACCTCCCGAGGCATCGCAGCAAGTTCACCCCCAACCAGGTGCCCAAGCACCTTATCAGCAGATGCAGCCAATGCCAAATGTGCAAGGACATATGAGACCGACTCATGGATTCCAGTTTATCCCTCAGCAGTCACAGCACACGATGCATCGGCCAAACATGACTTCACAAGGACCGTACAATGCACCCCAACAGCCTCATCATATGTTTCAGCGACCACAGTTACCTCAACAACAAGAGCATAAAGTTGGATTTTCTCAAAGAGAACATATAGATTTTCATCAAGGAAAGCAAGCTGGGTTCTCACCTTCTCAGCAGCCACTGATGCAGGGGCAGAAGATTCAGCATGCATCTGAGCAAAATCCTGGAGTTTTACGTAGAGATGATATTGTGGTTCAACAAGGAAATCAATATGGGTTTTCCTCTGTCCACTCTCAGCAAAGTGGTACATCTCCTCTGCAAAGCATGCCGGTGGGAGCCAATTCCACCAATGCTGTTACGAACATCCAACCAGGTCAATCTACACCATATGGTGGCTCATCTGTGTATATGCAACATAATAAACAAACTGTTACGGACTTTGCAAATTTGCAGCACTGGCCTAAATTCCAGAATCAAATGGGCCCAGGAATGATGCATGGCCCGCAGCAAAATTTGCCTCCTCTTGGATCAAGGAAGCCATATGAAGAAAATCAAGCTGGAGAAGAATATTATTTAAATGCCACCAAAGATGTCAGTGTTATGCATCAAATTCCTAAACTTGCACATATACCGGGAGCTAGAGACCAGCAGGTATTTCTTTAAGTACAATTATAGTGCCTTCCATCAGTAATGGAGAAGGTTGATGGAGCTTAGTTGGTTTAGTTTATAATTTATCTCCTGTATATGTAATGTCATAATTAATGTCACCAGGTTATATGGTATTGTGAAACCTGCAACCCCCCTAGGTCTGAAGGCATTATATAGGAGAAATGATCATAACATGTATACCAATTACTTGCACACATGTTAGGCTTGCACTTGCATATCACAAAAACATTTAACTATCTGTGCGTTAATGCCTTTTCCTTTAAGCTTGTGTTGGAGAAAGGCACTGTATATAATATTGGCTGGTACTGAAACTTATTTTTTTTCTTCCGGGAAATGAGGATTGGTAATATGCAGCCCACTCAAACTGTTCTGCATCACCATCCTGGGGGGTTCAGTGGTCCAGGTGGGCCTCCATTTCATGGCGATCATGGGATTGTATCTGGGGCGCCACCATTTCAGAACAATGCTTTTGTGAGGCCTCCAATGCCGCTAATGGGGTCTTCAGATCCTCATAATTTGTCAGCAGAAGTTTACAGACAAAAACATGAAGTGACAGCCACGGTTTGTGTTCTTTCTGAATATCATGTGTTTGAATTATAAATGAATAAATAGTACGGTTTTACGCATGCCGTTGTGTCTGATGACTTCCTCAGCAAGGCAAGATTACATGTGCTAATTCATATTTGGATATAGTATTACTTATTATTTAAATAACGACACAGAAGACTGCCAATTCACACAAACATATCAATAAATCATATTTGGAATTATGTGAATATATAGTGACAAATAAGATTAAAAAATTCCATCCATGATAATTGTTGGATCAAGATTTGGAAATGCATTCATTTGAATACTTGATTTGCGGTGGTATTTGATATACTTCCTCTTTGCAATATTAGTTTGTCCGTAGTTATTATCAGTGAGGTCAACTCAGCGACAGCATATAGCCACATACTTGTGCTACCCAGTGCTTAGTGCAGATTGTAGAACAAGCTATTTGCACTTTTATCTCTATTAGGTGCTGCGACTAGTGCTCTTCTGCATGCCATGATTAGCTCAGTATTTGTTTGGGTCCTAATTGCCCAGGATTTAGTTTAATCAGTTGAGCTCTAGCTAATCAAAGGCCATATATACAAAAATATTTGCGATTCAATATTTGTTTTCAATTACCAAATGAATAACAATTACCCGGACCATGTGATTTTTTTTCTTTTTTTTTGAAACGGCAAAATTATTATATATATGTAATATGTACATGTGGCTAAGCATAAACTGCCTCGCACCATGTGATTCAGTTATTGGAATATGATTGGATTATGATTAATTTAATTATTATATTGGGGTTTTAATGATTTTCTTTTCTTTTCTGTTATGGCATCAGCATCACATGTATTATTATGTGTGCTATTTTTCAATTGGCTCGTGCTACACAATGTAACGTGCCATCATGGGTCCAAATCTTTTTTAATAGAGTGCAACCTGAGTTTTTTTTTTTTTTTGCTCTTTCTAATCTAAACTAAAATATTCATGCTGGATTTATTTCCCTTTGTATATTTTTAAATCTGCAGATAGCCTTAATAGGTGTATACTTACAGCTCTCTATTACAGTATTACGTACGAGTTAAAGTTCCCATGAGTCTACGTGTGAAATATTATCATCTTTATGTTATCAAGAGAAGATGAGGTAATTTTAAAGATAATTTTTGTTTTATTGAAAGTCTCTTTTAGCACATGTGTTCATACCGTGCTGCTTCATGTTATTTAAAAGGTGTCTACTTCATCAGCTGAAACACTTATAAAAATAACATTTTCTAATAATGTTTCATTTACCGAGCGTGTACTACCTAGGAAAAAGCATAATTGGGAATGGTTTGGCAGCTGTACTAGTTACATTTACTTTTAGTTACTCTTTGTTGCCATTTTATCATTCATTGAAGTGGTGATTTCTTTACCTAACAGTTGGTTTAAATTATTTAGGGTAATGATGTTCCTCCCCCTTTCATTACATTTGAAGCATCAGGATTGCCACCAGAATCACTCCGTGAGGTAAGTATCTGAAGTTGAGCTGGAATAACTTTCAATGATCTGTTGAAGATGAAGTCCTCTGTTGCCCAACTTTATTTTTGGTCGCAAACGTCAGTGTTTTTAGCTTATTAGTTTTAACTTGTCGCAGGTGCGATATCTGCTCCGGAGGAGGAGTACATGTCGTACACTGCCTTGCTATGCTCATATCTATGCTACAGCTATTCTGAGTCTTTGAGACGGCAAAAGGAGTACATGTCAAGTGTTGTGTTGTTTGTGCTCGCAATTTACATATTACCTTGTCGGGTTCTGTTATTGGGCCTGTGTAATCGTTACATCTTTTGCTTAATTTTATGGGACTGATCCTCTTTTTTGCTCTAGTAAATTTTGTACGGCTTGTGCACTACTATTAAGAGGGTGGTTGGTTTTGCATTCATTCCTTGTTGGAAAAGTGCCGAGGATGTCCTCATTCTTTTCCCTCTATGATGCTTAATTCTTGCAGGAATAAGGATTATCGGAGCAATGTTATATAATGTTCTGGTAAAAAGATAATATAAACTAGATATTTTCTAGTGTACGAACGCATAAAATATATACATGCAGAATAGCTAATTGTTCCATGTCCCTTGTACGTGTGCACAAAATGTGGTTTTACTGTTTCTGACACTTGGCATCTATTCAGTAGTTGACAGTGACTACTTTTAAATATTTACATTCTGTTCACGAGAGTATCCTATGCAGTATGTTGAAGTTATCCCTGAATTTGAGAAGCAGAGGCGGTTGGAGCAAATTCTTAGATCCCAGGAACCTGGTTCCAAAGTGATCATATTTTGTTCCACTAAGAGAGTTTGTGACCACTTGACACGCAGTATTGGACGCAACTTTGGTCCGGCCGCAATTCACGGGGACGAGTCTCAGAGTGAGAGAGACTGGGTTCTTAATCATTTTCGTTCTGGGAGGTCACCTGTTCTAGTTGCTACTGATGCTGCTGCCCGTGGCCTTGATATAAGCGACATAAGGTCGAAAAATCATAAACATTTACTGCAGAACTCGCCTTGACAATATTCTCCAGTACATTATATACTAGCACCCTGGCTTTCTTCTATTCAGCTGTTTTATATTTTTCTGCTTGTAAACCATTTTGGATTTATCATATTGCAGGGTTGTCGTCAACTATGATTTTTCAACTGGGGTCGAAGACTATGTGCACCGCATTGGAAGAAGAGATGGCTCAGATAGAGGCCGAGGTGCGGGGGCGCGGCAGGGGTAGAGGGCGTGGGAGGTTTGATGGCAGAAGAGATGGCTCAGATAGAGGCCGAGGCAGGAGCTACAGTCGAAGCCCTGACAGGGTTAGAACATGGGATGTATATAGCCGCAGCAGAAGCAGGAGTAGAGGTAGGAGTTATAGCAGAAGCAGGAGCTGGTCACGTAGCCGTAGTCCAAGGAGAAGCCGCAGGAGCAGAAGTTATGAGAGACGGCCTCCTCGTAAATCAAAGTTTGATGTGATGGAAGTTCCGGCACCTACTGCTTCTGAGGTTGTGGCCCCCCCAGCTCAGCCCGAGCAGCTTCCACCATCTGCCACTGCTCCAGATTCCGGAACTAGTTTTGAGCCGAAGGATCCTCCTGTATCATAGAGAGTTGCTCTGGGTGTACCGGAGCTAATTTTGGCTACTATTGTAGTTTGTTGTTTGCTGGTAACTCTTGCCTAATTTTTACAAATACCAAAAATTTGCAACTTCTGATTCATTTCTGGTGACTCTTAGCTCTCGCCATATAAGAAACGACCGTTCATCTTGAATATTAGTCATGTTTGAAACTGTAGGATATTGGTGCAAGCCTTTTATGTTTCAGCACACCTGCTGAAATTTTAACTTCAAGTGCTTTCTGAATCAAGAAAATAGTGTGCTGCAAATGTGCTGGTTTGTTGTGTACGAAGGCAAGTGTGTAATCGAACTAAAAAAAATATACAGACCGATTTACATTCGATTAAGATTTAGAATTATCGGAATTTCTTAATTCAGGAGGAATAGTAACCGAAGTTTTGAATAGAGAAAAGATAAAAGTCTAACTTAATGCTAAAGTTAATAGTCAATGTATCATTGAGTTAGGGGTTTAACTTAGTTTCCTAACTTAATTTCCTAACTTAATGTCAAAAACCTCAATTAGATTTTTAAAAATTTATTTTTTATTTATGAATTGGGTAATTTTGGTTAATGTATATAGTTTCCATTGTTAAGATTAAAACTTCGATCTTAAGTTAGCAAGTGGAATCCTTCGTCAGGAAGTTAAATAAAAATCTATTACATTAGTCCTCGGTTATGAAATTAGAAGGAAAATGAACTTGTTTAATGACTAAGCAAGCCGCTAAAATACATTTGTCTGAGACGATGTTATTAACGATTGACTCAATCATATAAGAGTAGTAGTCCCCTCGGTATTACAAAACTTTATATTAGTTAAATACTCTACAAGATTCAGTACAGATCACATAATTATGCATTTCGGAAAATTGAACTCATGATTTCTTGGATCCGGATGTCTAAGCTTGACACTCGACTACAAATGTTTTGACAAATATTATTTTAATATCAGTATTATTTATTTATCACCATATGTCACCAAAAATTAACCTACTCATTTAATTTTTCATTATACATTACTTTGAATTATGATCTTAAACTACACACTAACTCCAATAAAAATGTTTTGTGCGATGAAGGGAGTAAAACTTTCTTCGCGCAACTTTCTTATGTACATTTTCGCTGAGCTTCATAAATGTATAGTTTCTCATGTATTACAAATAATGTTATACCCATACATTATTATTTTGTAAATTAAAACAATTATTATTATATTAATATCCACATAATGAACCCAGGGGTGGTGCAGTGGTAAGGTGCATGGTGTAATGGTTAGAGGTCCCGGGTTCGATTTCCGGAGGTGGAGATTTGTTTGGTGATATAAGGTTGGTATTGGTGTGAGGTATAAGATTGGTATTGGGTTAGTGTAGGAGTAGGAGTAGGATTAGAATAGATTTGCCTCTTCAAAAAAAAAATTAATATCCACATAATCGTCTATCACTTTTTACTCAAAATCCTACTCCTTCCATCCGTTCCATAAAATTTTATCCAATTTTCATTTTTGAGTGTTCGACATTATTTTAACATCAATATTACTACTTTACCACAAAAAAGTAATCTATCTCACTTACTTTTTATTTACTTCATTATTTTAACTTATTTTCTCAAACTGTGTGCTAAATTTGATAGGTAAAGTTTTGTGAGACGAAACCCAGGGGGTGGTGCAGTGGTAAGGTGCAGGGTGTAATGGTGAGAGGTCCCGGGTTCGATTTCCGGTGCAGGAGATTTATTTGGTGTTATAAGGTTGGTATTGGTGTGGTGATATAAGGTGGTATTGGTTTAGTGAATTAGTGTAGGAGTACGAGTAGGAAATAGGAATAGTATAGATTTGCCTCTTCAAAAAAAAAAAGTTTTGTGAGACGGTGGGAGTATAATATTGGAAGTATAATATGAGATAATACCTAATATCATTTTCAAACCGTCCGTGTAATAATTCTCATCCATACTTCCGTTGATTCATTGGTAACATTTGAAGACTATTCTAGAACCTTGGGTTGGAAAGAATTCCAATCAACCCCAATCCAAAAATGAGCTTTGGTTGTTAACTTGTTCCCCACGAAGGTTGTACGAAAGCCAAACCAAAGGCCAAAACAAAATAAATATTGCTCGAATAAATCTACTCTACGGTACAACCCCTACAGCTGCAACGTACAACCACCTCTTATTCGTGTTTGTGTAGTGCAGCTTTTGCCAGCAAAGACTCTTTCCATTTCCTCACAATTATTTATTCATTTTCTCACTCACTATATAATCACCACTTGCGACGTTTTGTTTTACTCAACTTCAATTTTTTCAAGCATTCAACCGCCTTTTATTTTCTCTCTCTAGGGTTTTCCTTTCAGCTCCTTCACACAATCGCTCCTAAATCCTTAATAATTCACAATTGATGCTTTTGGAGCTCGTCTAAGCTCGATTATGCCTTTCGCAATTTTGTTTTCGCAGCTCGTTTCTAGCTCCGAGATGGCTTGAGTTTGCTCTCTCACTGTTTTCTCTCTGGTAATTTTTTTCTTCCTATATGTAGGCTACGTGCGTATGTGCTCTTTGCTTCTGTTTTTGGGATTGAATTCTTGTTTCTTATGCTTTTGTTTGGTGATTTTCGTGTTCGTTTCTTATATGTGAAAAGTTAGGGTTCGGAATTGTGTGTAATTTTTTGTCAAACTTTCATTTTGGTTGGAAATTGAGATTTTCCAGAGCTATCTGCTATGTAGTTGTGTTACTTTCTGCTGGATAATAGGAGTTTTAAGTGTTGTTGGGTTAAATTTGCTCCTTTTTAAGGGAAAATGATATAGGCAGAGCTGAGAGTATAAAAAGTTAACTAGTTCCGTGTTTCGTTGACATGACAATATTAGATGTTGGTTCACTGTTGTTAGTAGAATTTGTTGTCGGTGTCATTTTCGTATTGTCTCTTGCAAAACTAGTACCGGAATGGTTAATTATTAGATTTTATTTCACTGTTGTTAACAGAATCTGCTTTCGGTATCATTTTCTAGTGTCTCCTAAAGAAGTACTACCAACATGGTTGATTATTCGATTTTAGTTCAGTATTGTTAACAGAATCTGATGTTGATATCATTTACCTTTTCGTATTGTCTCATGGAAAAGTAGTACCGATATGGTTGACATATGTCGCAACTGGGCATAAATGTTTTTCTTATGTTAGAATTTGGAGACTAGGCCTGCTGAGACATTAAAAGATGCATTTCATCTTCTTTTCCGTGTGACTGTTAAGATTTCTACAACTTTGGACGTTTCACGGTCACGTGGGCTCCTCTTGTACTTTTGAATATTATTTAATAGAAGTCCCTGGGGAAGTGGCAGTTCTGTTTATGTTTTCCTTAGGTGTTGTATTGTATTATCTATGCTCCCTGTGATTACATTTATGGTGTATCTGACTGTTTGGACATTTGGATTTTCAGTCTAGGTTTTCATTCTCTGATGTAATCTTCGGCATGATTATTATTAGTTTCTTTTAAGATGGGGTAAGTCCTGGGATGGGTGTTCCTGATTATGGACTTGCCGATATCTATTTGGTAATTTGACTGATCATACTTGTCAGTTTTCTTGCAACTGAGTCTCAACATAGTGTTTGGCTAAGGGCAGTAGTCTTGATTGCTATTACTATTATATTGTAGTTATTAATGTTTCTGTTAATTTAATATTATATTGGGGTAACTTCATCTTTCAGATTCAAGGTGCGAAGACAAACCCACAGTTCACTGGTCTATTAGAACATACTGAGGCCATGTATAACGAGGGAGCTCCGGAGTACTTGGTTGATCAGGGATTGTATTACACCTCTCCAACTACCTATGGATATATAGGTACAGGTAATTAATTTAGGGACTAATCCTATATTTGAGGTGTATTCAGCATCCATGTATCATCAATTAGTTGATTGTGTAGGTTTTTGTGCTTCTGACTTCTGACATTACCTTGCATGCTCTACCTTTTCTGTAGGATTTGAGCCAACCAATAACTGGGAAGACTACCAAGTAGTTTTTGGTCATGATGGTCAAGATATGCAATTCATTGTGAGTGCCTTTGCACTGTTATCCATATTTATATGCTAAACAACTTGGAAGATGAATTGAATATATGTTCCTTCTCTACAGGGTGCAGCAAATGAAAGTGTACCATACTTGTGTTATGTTCCTGGTTATGAATATGGGCAGTCTCCTTTCAACCCGTACAATCCGTATATTCCTGGTGCTGCTATGGGGGCAGATGGGTCATTTGTAACTCCTTCACAGTACTATGCTCTGCCATCATATGAAAGTTCTGCTGTCTTGCCAGCCTATCAACCTGTGGCTAATCAGTCGAGGTCCAATTATACAGCAAATGGTGTAGCTGACTCATTTTCTGATAAGGGCCTGTCTGGAAGTCAAGCTAATGGTCAAAGTGCCAAATATAATTTGTCGTCAAATACTCATCATAATTCACGTGCTGTAGCTGATAACAGTTCTACTCAAAGAAATACCCTCCCAAGAGCAGCTGATGGAATTAGAGCTAATAATGGATCCATCAAGCAGCCTGTACCGAATCACAGTTCCGGTAGTTTTCCAAGTCAAGCATCGACACAGGTCTTTAATTTGTTACTCTTTAACACGTAGTACTTTGTTCTGCTAATGATTTTAACTTTAGATCTTTGAAGCTCTATATCATTATTCAGGAGTTCTGATTTAGTTTAAACTGCAAATTTTGTTGGTTAGGCTAGAGGGGCTCAAATCAGAGAGAATGGCAGCACTGGAAAGGCGTCTTTGGGAGGTTACCAGTTACGGACTAATCTTCCTTCTACGACTGGAGCGTCTGGATTTAATTCGATTGACCTTTCTCAATCTTCTATAAACAAAGTCAAGCCAAAAGCAGTACATGGAAGAGTTCTGGATGAACTCAAAGCCAAACCTGATCCTGTTAGTGAACAAAACCAGGATCCTAGAACGATCAGAGAGAAGAATAAGATAGTGGTGAAAGCCCACAGTTCAATGGCTGGAAATGTGGATGCCCAAGGGAACATCACTATATTTGTAGATGATTATAACAGTGTTGAGTTCTCTACTGACTATAAATATGCCAAGTTCTTTGTGATCAAGTCTTATAGTGAGGATGATGTGCACAAGAGTATAAAGTATAATGTATGGTCATCTACACCTAATGGAAACAAGAAGCTTAATGCGGCATATGAAGGTGCTCAGCGAGTAGCAGCTGGAGATCCAAAGGGGTGCCCTATATTCCTCTTCTTTTCTGTAAGGAATTGTTTTATATTTCTTTTACAACTGCATTTCTATCGTTGGAGAATAGTGATTTCCCCATCTCATCTGAATGTTTTTCCTCACTGGTTTTCAGGTTAATGCTAGTGGCCAGTTCTGTGGTGTTGCAGAGATGACTGGCCCTGTGGATTTCAACAAAGATATGGATTTCTGGCAGCAAGACAAATGGAGTGGTTGCTTTCCTGTGAAGTGGCACTTTGTGAAGGACCTGCCAAATCCTAATTTTAGGCACATCATATTGGAGAATAACGATAACAAGCCAGTGACCAACAGCCGAGATACTACTGAGGTAGTGTTTGATTGTTTTGTGAACCAGAACTTCTATTCTTTCTACCGTTATCACTTTTGTTACTGTGATTTATGTGAATTTATTGTTGAATGTGCAATATCTTGAATTTCCTTGATGTGCAATTGAAATGCCAAATAAGGTTATTTGAATAACAGTGATTTATGAAAGAAAACTTGATTAAGTAGATCAAATACCTTCCACTGGTCAACTTTTTTTTCCGGTTCTCGTGATTGCAAACTTTTAGCTGCAGTTATGCCTTGTCTTTTGACTGTGTCCTTGAATTTCCATTTCCTTTCCATTCAAATGAGAAATGTGTATTTGCATTGCTTGATTGGCCTGCGAGAGCTCTAAGCAGTTCTCTGGCTCCAGAAGGCTCAGTTTGGTTCTTTTCTTTTTCATATTAATATTGGCTGTCTGCCGCTCTGCCCCGTCTCTGTACTAAATTCTGCATAATATACATGGGTTATTGCTCTACTTAGCCAGTCCTTTAATTGTATCAATTCCATTGATTGCAGATACCCTACAAAAAAGGTTTGGAAATGCTGCGAATATACAAATACCACATGTTAAAATCATCACTGCTTGATGACTTCATGTACTATGAGAATAGACAGCGCATCATGCAGGAAGAGAGAGCCAGGCTGAGGATAAAAAGCTATGAAAATCCACATATTTTTCCCTTGCTGGATCCTCCTCGAAAACTTCAGCCAACTCTTGAGTTACCTTTCGTTGACGGTGAAAAGCACGTTGAGGATGACTCCGTAAATCAGAACAAAATCAATTTTGCTCAAGGTGAGAAAGCAAACTCATCTGTGGAGAATCTATCTGTGTCACTAGGGAAAGTCAAAGCAACTCAGAACATGAGCAGCTTTGCTCTTGATGAGAAGGAACGCTCATCTGTAAAGAACACATCTGTGCCGCTTGTACGGGCCACTTCAAAATCTAAAACCAGTGGCTCTGGAGTTGATAGTGGAAGCACCCAAGTTTCAGCAGATGAATTAAAAGTCAGTTCACTCTCTATTGGTCCAGGAAAGCAAGAGTCCAAGTCCGAGTCTTCTGTTCCTATTACATCTCCTTCTTCCAAACTGAATGATGAATCAGCTGGAGTGGTCACAATTGGGTCCATGCCAGTCAAAGTTAAGGACATCAATTCTACTTTTTTGACAGTTGGGACAATTCAGCTTGATCCCAAAGCTCTCCAGAAAAAATGAGGTGGTTTCTTGAGCAAAGCTCACCGGCTCAAATGTGCTTACAGCGGAGTTTGGTGTATTTGGGTCTTTTGCGTTTTGGGTGTTGTCGATAAGTTCTTGGTGGAGTTTAAACTTTTTCAGTATATACCCTTGTGCATTCTAGTTGGAGCTCTCTTTTTACCCGGAGTGCGGCTTCTTCGTCTGATTGGGTTTTGTTTAATGGGGTTGCCATCTGATGGTGTGGTAGCCAGCTTTGAGGGATGGTGACCGGTTTTAAATTGACAGTGTCTCTCTTACTAATCTTTATATGGGGGGGGGGGGGGTTTTTGGGCTGAGGTTGACTGATTATTTATTGCTGTGATTTCCTGTTTTTGGGTTTCGGATTACAAAGTTGACATTCAAAGGAGAAAAGAAAAAAAAGGCAAATTGTTACTATGCTTCGTTTCATTATTGCTTTGTTTCTTGTGTTCGGCATTTCTATAGTCGTGATATGTGCTCGCTTTGATTGCAACACACAAGTGAACATAGCATGTTGCAACTTGCAAGCAATGAGGTGGTTTGGCCATCGGAACCATTGTCTAATTCACTTATGAATTGAATTAAGTCGAATTGTAATTAAGTTGAAGCGAAGCGAAGTATAAATTTGAATTGAGTAGATCTGAAGTATAAATTTGAATTGAGTAAATCTAAATGTGAGTTGGAGCTTAAATCTAGAAATGCAACAAGTGCTCGTGTTCTAGAACAATAAAGCTTATGGTGACCAATGGAAGGAAGGACGATTAAGATAAATTTTGATGCGAGTGTACCTAAGAATGCGGATGGGATGCATTTCGAAATGGTTGCTCGGGACAGTCAAGGGTGGCTTGGAGACGTCGGCATATTGCACATATACGCTACCCTGCGGTAGCTGAGTCGATTGCGGCACGGGAGGGAATACAGATGGCTCGTGAACTACAACTTCGAGATATAGTTCTTGAAGGGGATTGCTTACTATTGATCAGACAATTGCAATCTCCTTTACTGCCTCTATCTGTGGAAGGCAACGTTATTGCAGATATACAGCAACCGGCAAGTTTATTTGACAAAGTTAGTTTTTTTTTTTTTTTTTTTTTTTTTTTTTTTTAAACGTCAATGGGGTGAGTCGACCTCCCGCCCTTTTGGTTGTGAGTGAAGCGTATTACCAACTTACCTTCGCTTCGTTGTCAAGTTAGTTTTAATTTTGTTCATGTAACTTGGAATCAAGTAGCCC
>JAYMSL010000718.1:0-21447 GCA_036897195.1 Plantago coronopus
GCAGGGGCCTACTGAATCAACTTATTAACACAAGTATGAACAGAACTATTTATGCCTTTAGTTAAAAACAACTTAAAAATAGCATTAGAGAAAAAATGCATTAAAAAAGATGTAGTAACTGTAATTTAATGAGAATCATAGGAGTTCACATCACTGTAATCCTAATAAGTCTCAGTTTTGCTAAAATAGAGTTTTTCTTGTTATAAATTTTCGAATGGTACAATTGTGTACATGTACCATTGTGTACATGTCTGTCATGAATTTTTGAATGCTCTGATATCTTCTGGTAATGATAGAAGCTATATATTTTATTTTTGCAGTCACGATCAGTCCGGGAGTTTGATGATTGTGCAACTCGTATTCTTGGTAATTTTGAGGTAATGATGCTCGTGTATCCACTTTGTATTGTTCAGTGACTAAATCATTTTTCTTCTCCAGACAGTGGATGCATATTACAGGGGCAGTAGCAGTTGTAATTTTATTGGAAATGTTATGGTGCCCACTCTCTGCATTAGTTCGTTGGATGATCCAGTATGCCCTAGTGAAGCTATTCCTTGGGATGAGTGTCGGTATGTAACCTCTTTATAAGTTCAACAATAAATTAGAGAGGATAAATACTACGAATGATTTTGATCAAACGCATCTCTAGCATCCATAACATAAGTCCAGAAATCGAAGGTTGATTAGGAGTACTTTTGGTTCCATATTGAAGTTGTTGCAATCAAAATGTATTGGACCTCTTCTGTTACTTACACTTGTATTCACACAAATCTAAACATTTTTTAACTACTCATCTGGCAGCATCTAGTCTCAATTTTAAAAGTTTTAGTATTATGAAAAACACAGTATATGATGAAAAAAATAGTTGGTGATGTACACTGCATGCTATGCTTTCAGGTTAAACAGTAACATTGTTTTGGCTACCACACAGCATGGGGGGCATTTGCCTTTCTTCGAAGGGCTAACTGCAAGCACCATCTGGTAAATTATACTCCACATAATATATTAATGATTCAATCTGGTTGTTTACTTGATTGCTATCATTTGATGATACTCCTGACCTCATGTTTACTTGCAATAGATTTACTTGATTGCTATCATTTGATGATACTCCTGACCTCATGTTTACTTGCAATAGATTGTCACTTGATCAAGTAGAAATAACTTGTACTCGAACATGCTCAGAATATGAACATGTCTTCATGCTTTCGTGCGCATGAAATCACTGTACTCTTTGCAACTGTTCTCCTTTAGTTCTCTTGGTGTTCATCCTTTGACTTTATTAATGATAGGTGGGTAAGGGCTCTTGAAGAATATTTTATAGCTCTTCAATCTAGCCCGCTGAGTGTCCGGAGAAAGGAGGTGAGTCCATTTGGTGTTTGTACAGGTTCTAGAAAACTGCTTTCCCTTTTTCTGTGTGCCACCAAAGCTGTATGTGCAGCCGTCACTATAAAGTTATAATGTCTCGCTAATTCATTATGTGTTATATCTATGATGAAAAATGAAATTAAAAAACGTGAGCAGCGGGGCATGCTTGTTTTGATCTTAATATAGGGAAGCTCTTTGAGAAGCTTAGATCAATTATACTTCCAGCATTTACTGTGCTTAGATAGTTAGATTTATAAACACTTCGAATACTTGTCTCACACCTGTCAAATAATGTAAAACACTTATTGATGCAAATCTTTTGAAGTAATATGATTTCTTAATTTGCAGATACCTGTTTCAGACGTCAATCCGCTTGAATTGTCAATTAATCAAACCCCAAGTGTGCATGTTTCAGAAGGCGTGATTTCTGCAGTCCGGAATGAAGCTGCAGAAGTAACTGCTCATTACAAAAAGGATACGGATGAAAATAGGACTGAAGAATGTGCACGAGGCAAACTTGCAAATGCTGAGCCAACTGAAGGCTCAGGTATTGCTCGTACCCCAGACAAAAATACTGATGACAAAGTTAATCAGGTCAAGAAAGGGTTAAACCAGCTATCACGACAGAACCGAAAATCTTTATGGCTGCTTGCATACATTGCAATCTTTACCAGTTGGCCAGTCGTTGGCCCAGTACTTACATTATTCTTGAGGAAAAAACTTCAAGCTCTTTTTCCAAAACATCTGAGGTAGACTCACTTATACATACACCTTATCAGGTATAATTATTGTTCGTCCATGGAAAAGAAAACATGGGAAAAGGTTATAATACCATAGAATATTGAGCTGATGAGAATCAGCAATATTGGACTGTAAGTATAAACAGAATCAGTTTGTACAAGAAATATCTGTACCGGATCCATGTGTAAGCAAAACAAAACATTGCTTCTGCTTGCTGATGTGCTGTGGTAAAACAAATTACACATGGTTTATATGTCATCATGATTTACCTACATTGCCACCTAAGGCTGTCTCGAGCAGCGGCTCGGCTCTGCTGCTGGATTTTAAGGTGCTCAGCCCCGGTCAGCTACTCCAGCAGCAGCTGAGTGCTGAGGCGGGCCTCACCAGCTTCACTTCTATTTTTATTATTTTTGTGCCCTTTAAATGTCTTAATAATCAATTTCGTTTGTTGAAATATAAACAAACATGTTTTTTTCTGCTCTTTAAATGTTTTGATAATCAATCATTTGTTGAAAATATAAACAAACATGGATTGGTCGAAGTGGTAAAGTAACCAGGGTTATGTTGTAATGCTTTGAGATAGCCTGAAGCACCTTCAAGATCCATGTGTAGAACACAACTAGAATAAGTAGCATTACTAAGATACAGCTTCTGATGCTCAGAAGTCTCAATTGATTCACATCAGGCAATGTCAAAGGAGCTTCTGATCCACAAGGGTCGTATCTTAACAAACCGATACTACCACTAATCTAGTACTGCTGCATACATATGTGCATTTGGACTAGCTTGTTTGCGTAACCGAAATAACTGGATCAGACATGAAGTTCATTCATGTTGATCAATTGTTCCGGCTTTACTGGTAAGGAATGGATCACGTCACACCTACTCCCGGTGCGATATAGTAGTAGTATGAAAGATTTTGCAATGATACTTGAAGACTGCCTGAATGAATCATCTATACTTTCCCAAATATTGAAGAAACTAAAATTGCTTCCAAGAGACCTATTTCTTTCCTATTATTGGACCACGTTCCGGGAAAGTACTAGGGTAAGAATACATGGAGACTTTCTGACCAAAGTCCAAGTTTACTCGAACGTGGGTAGTAATAGTACAGTAAGATCTTCCTTGTTAGGAGGTAAGTTCACCAAAATGAGTAAATATGACAACACGATAGCTAAGAATACGTAAATGAGAATCTAATGAGCCCTACTCATCTTGAGCTTTGGTCCGGATTTCTTCATTTGGCGAGCACGCTCTTTAGCCTCCTTCTTGCGAAGAGCCTCAGCTGACAGCTTTGCTTCCGCCTCCTCTATCTTCTTTCTCTGCTCAGCCTTCTTCCTCTGCATAGCTTCTTGCCTTGCATTCTGAAGTTCTTTGTAAATCTCTTGAGCAAGCTTTGACCTGGTTGCTTCGGTTTTAGATCGAGCCTGGTGTATAATTAGCAGAAAGTAACTCATCAGTCAGATACTCAGATTACATGATGCTATTCAAATTGGAATAAATACAAAAACAATACGGAATAATAGGAGAATTTAGTATCACGTGCAGCTAGCACAAAAAAAATGATATCATTTTGATTTCTGGATCACTTTTTCTACTCAATATATAGGAAGAAGACCTTCGTGAATCTTTACAAAACAATCTTATGATGAGAGAACGTGAATTTTTTGTGCAGACTGCTTGACACAAGTGGATTATATGCCTTGAAAATAACATTGGGGCCATGCATATTCCAGATTCAGCTACTAAAGCATAAGTTAATAATTTAAAAATGTAAAAGTAGACTTACATGTGAGCTGAGCTTGTATCTTCCAATTACGTCAATGTAATATGGTACAAGGGCAACTAATCGACTCATCTCAGCCATTTGGCTAGCAGAAGGTAGAGCAAACTTAAATATTAGCATTTTCTTGCTCGAGCCCAAGTGGTTGTCGGAGAAATGCATTGAGATGAAACCTTTTCCAAATTTATCGAAAGCCTTGTCACCAAAAACCTTCACATATACCGTTACAGAAACATTAAGACATCAAGTAACATGATCCAGTGTCGTGCAATAATAAGCTGTACTGAAGTTAATCAATTGGGACTACAACTAGGCATTCACAAAATCATGATATCAGCCTTTGAGCAAGTAACATCAAATGGCAAGCTTGAAATACCGGAACAGCAGATATGGATAATTGCGTGAGAAGAGAGAGTCACGTGGTATGAAAATGACATGCAACCGTTATATGAGGTGGAAAGCAAAAGGAAACCTAATAAGATAAAATGCAGATCATGGTAACATAGATGCACAAATACCTAGAACTTGAAAATAATCTTAACGGTCACCTGGCAAAAAGAAGAGACAAAATGATGCAAAGGAGCTTTCAAGCATAAGCCCATAAGAGAAAATTTAATGCAAAAGAATCCGATTAAGGTGACACTACGCCATATTTCCATACTAGTATATAAAAGTATGAAAACTTACGGAAACAAATTATTTTCTAATTAGGCACTTCTCAACGAAGTCAGATATACAGTGTCAATGAGAACCGAACATCAAGCTAGAACTAGCAATAGTATAATTGAGAATCTAAAACCAAGTATGAAGAAAGAATTAGTAAATAGTATCAATGAATATCAAGGTACCAAACATCAAGCTCGGAGTAATAAAAATTCATCGCAAGTATGCAACGGCAAATAAATGGAATCTATGGAGTTTCCTAATCAATCAAACTCTAGATAAACAAGTTTCCTAATCACATTAAGAGAACATGACACCATAATCATAGATTAAGCAAGTTTTTGCACATCATAATTCATAAACATAGAAATGCAGTACATATAGCAGTACATGGGCACATCAATGATAAATATATGCAACAAAATCAAGATTCCAAGAGTACTCAAAACTCAAAAGAACTAACAGTACCTGATCGAGAACTGCCTCAGTGATCAAATCACCAGCAACCTCCTTAGACTCAGACACTACCTGCAACTCGTCCACCACCCACTTCTTCCCATTCGGAGGTGCGACCAATCCTGCAAACCTCACCAAGTCACTCTCCTCCTTCAACATCGACTTAGCCAACTTCTTCTTCGCCACCGCGAAAACCACCTGATCCATGGCATCATCGTTCATATAAACTTCAAACGTGATCTCATCCTTGCAAGGCACCACCATATTATACAATCTGGATATCAAATCGTGCCTACTCTTGAGTTCCATAGTAGCCAACAATCCAGAGCAAAACCTCCGTCCACTCGCATAGAACTTAAACACATTCTGACCTTCCTTCAACAACAAAGGAGAGTCATCCGTCTCCCCCACTCCCAACAAGCTAAAATTCTTCTCAAAAATGGATCCCCTAGTCGCAAAGTTACTCGCCCATGCTAACGCCAGATTCTCATTCTCCTTCTTCCCAGTGAAGTAGTTAATCGTAAACATAATCAAAAACGAAACACAAAGAATCTCCACCCAATACGAACCTATGCTAAACTTCTTCGGATCCGATTTCGACTCCTCCTCCACTTCAACCTTCGATTCAGCATCAGTTGGCTCCGGCACAGCAGACTCTGGAACTGGATCAGCTTCCGATTGCACAGGAGAATCAACTAGGATTTCAGGAATACCTTCGAACTCGTCCTCATCCCAGTACTCAAAAGAAGACACGCTAGGGTTTGGCTTAGGTTTCTCCTCCTCGGTCTGGTGAGATTGAGATTGGGCGAGATCCTCCGGGGGGCCGTGGTGGGACTCCGGAGTGGTACTGGTGGAGAGGCTGATTGGGGGAGGGGGAGAGCGGAGAGGAGGCGTGACGTCGTTGGATTCATCGTGATTGGTGAAATCGAGGTCGTCTTCGTCGGCGTCGAAGCCTTCGAAGTGGGAAGGGGAAGCGGCGGAGAGGTGGTGGAGGAGGAGGGAGAAGATGGAGAAGAGAGCGAAAAGGTAGAGGAAAGTGTCGCCGCGAGGGAAGAGGAAAGATAGGAGGAGTGAAGATGAAGAAGAGGATCTGCTCTTCGCCATGTTGACCTGATCTGAGGTGAGCTGAGGTGAGAGAATTGGGGAAGAGAGTGATTGATTAGATTTGGATTTGTTCGACGAGCACTACGAGGACGAAGATGGAGTAGAAGAAGACGACACTGGTAAAGGACAGTAGTGACTAGTATAAACTCATTTCATTTTGGGTAACTTCACTTCACTCATCATTAGTCATTACTAACACTCGTTTTCACCGGAGGACTAATCGATCGAGCTCTGGTTCTTTTTTTAACCGATAGTGATTCTAGAGACGAACATGCTCCATCTAATCGGCATAAAGTATCTTCACATTTCAAGAATTTAGGATAGATCCCGCTCAAGTAACGTTTGAAACACTGACCATTAATCAAGTGATTGGTGAAGTGCGTCACTTTAGGTTAGAACGATTATTTATCAACGGCTATATGTATGACATGACGACTTTATAGTTAGCTTTATACACCAATACATATCTTTTCTTATGTCGTCTTCTGAACTCTGAAATTCTTACGAATCAACTTTTAAAAGAAATGTAGCTTTGTTTATACTAGTACTTGTTACACATAAATTCTCATCTGATAATCCCGACATTTATATGTTGTCTATTTACAACATAAGTATTCTTTTTTATGATCTTGACATCATTATGATCTCCCCATAATTTTGGTGTAAATGGTATGACAAATGGGTGTACTCATACTATTTTTTAACGATATAACTACACTATTACTACTGATATACCACTTTATAATTACAATATGTATATCAACCTCTGTTGAGGTTCGAACTCCCAACTTTGCATGTGCTACTCCAGCTTTCTTACCACTCGATCATTCTTATAACTCCATGTACCTCAATATTCGATCCATATGAATCTTGATTCTTGTATAATGATACATCTTGCAGTGAATAGAACTCACATACTAATAGAGGTCACATAATAACTCAATGATAACATATGTTACAAATTAGGAAATATGAAACCTGAAGCAAAACAAAAGAAGAAAAAGAAGAGAAACAACCTTAGAAACCAACCATACAATCAAACTTATTATACACTTCAAGAAGTAACAAATAGATAGCACAACACTTGAGAACTAAGTGAAAACCAAGCAATGAACACAAACTTGACATCAATTCCACTGCAATGGAGAAGCATGAAGAGCACTATGAAGAGAACCAGATGATCCCTTTTTCCTGGAAAACAAATCTGCAACAAGAGGAATGATAGGCTTCTTCTTCATCACCACTTTCCTATCCTTCATCTTCTTCTCCACAAACAAACCTTCCTTATCCCCCAACCTCAATATCTCAGCCAAACTTGTCGACTTGCTCCACAGAAACTCCTCCTTCTTCTTCTCTTCCTCCCTTGTTATCTCACTTCGAATCGGTGTTCCTCTCGATGCCAAAACCGCCTTCCCAGCCGCCTCTGCCTCCGCCATTGCCAGCTTCGACTTGTTCTTGTGTAGCTCCGCGTTCAACGTGGCCAATGCCACCCCCGTCTCCGCATCCCTCTCCTTGAGCAGCTTCAGCTCGGCCTTCGTCTCCTCCAACTCCGCCTCGAGCTTCTTTACCGTGTCGGATAGCGTAGTAGTCTCATCTTCGTAGTTTGAACCATCATGTTGATCATTAGTAAACTTTTCATAGATCCGGTCTATACAAGAATTTTCAGATGAGGACTTCACTGATGACACTCTCGGACTCGGTGCAAACATAGGCACCTCTTTCTCGGGCAAGGTGAAAGGCTTAGGAGAGTATATCTCACCTACCAAGAACCGTTCCCCGAAAATCTCCACGGCCTCCTTCACCGAGCGAAAAGGACGGGAACTGTCTACGTTGGAACGGAACTCCCTTCCCGGCTTCTGATCAGGATCAAGAACTCGGAGCTCTTGTTGATCCATGATGGCGGTTTTCACGAAGTTTTCGAAGTGGTGAGAGTTTGGCTATAGAGATAGGAGAATGATGAAGTGGGAGGGTGCTATATTGGAGGTATCTTTGCTTAAAAGTGAATGTGATCCTGTGATTTGAAAGTTAAGGCGACAGGGGATTTTGTTGGAGGGGGACATGACAACAACCGGGCAAGCAAGTTAATGCAGATTATGGATAAACCTAGGAGTGATCAAAAGTTTAATGAAGGAATCATAGTGCAGATGTGCATGTACATAAATGTAGTTATCATGGAAAAGGCTGGATTTGTGAATGTGAGGATTTAGAAGTTGTTGGTTTTTGTGAGAGATGTTAGTTTGTAGTTGGATGGTTGAGTCGTTTTTACTTCTTGGATTTTGAAGTTGTTGGAAGAGTGATCAATATGGAGAGGCAAAATATGGTTTGTTATCAACTTGTGGTTTTGGAGGTCTGCTTATGGACTCATCAGATTTATATGATTGTGATATTTTAGAGGTTCGGTGGTAAAAGATACTCGAATTCTCGACCTAATATAGCTGAAGGGAAAGTGTATTATTAGTCGATATTGATGAAATTATGAGTGTTTGTTATCATATTAGGAACAATTAGTGGTTGGATGTTACTTTGATATATATCTATACTTTGAGAAAAACTTGGGAGAGACTACTTATTTGTGGACTTTTCAAAAAGACCACCTGATGGCATGATAATATGCGATGTTATCAATACAATGTCCAATGTTACTAAATGTTATCATATTAGTAATATTACTAACATTGGACATTGTATTGATAACATTGCATATTATGATAACATAAGTTGATCTTTTTGAAAAGTTCAAATAAGTGGTCTTTCCCAAGTTTTTGTACTATACTTTTAGAATCTCTTAGAGCACAATTATCCCCTAGCAACATTTATAATTTGTCGTGATTGAGGTATTGAGCCAACTCTAAGAACATTGCATCTAACCCCTAAGTTATGAGTGAAATAAAAACATCCAAATTATGCTAATGAGTAATGTACAACCAACCCAAAATTTTAATTTTTTTTATTTTAACATTTAACTTTTGAAGATATTGCATTTAGTCACATCTAAAATTAAAAATATGACTTTCGCCACCCCTAACTTTCAATCTTGTAAGGAAGGATCTCTGTTTTGATGAGTGTACTTTGAAACGCTTCAACACTTCTTGCGCCTTCTCATTGAATGAAGGGGTAAATGTTAGCCTCACTTTAGACAATTTATACGAATTATGGAGTAGAGGTATTAACAAATCATTGTATTGATTATCACTTGCCCATTGAAATGTTTGTTAAATTTCAGTTTGACAGTTGTACGTGATGCTCGACTCAATAAAATCTTTGTTCGCCTACTTCATATATACTCTTATGAGTATTATCGCCTAACAAATTTGAAAATACCCAGATAAAGAAAATACATGTATTATTGATCCAACACATGGAGGATGGGTAGAGAATTATGGTGAGAGAGGATCCGGGGCCAACATGGAGGAGAAGTGGATAGAGAATTATTGTGAGAGGATCTGGAGCCAAGAAGCCAACAGATTAGTCGTGATAAAATTTGGGGAGAAATTGGTAAATAGTATGGTGAGAGGATCCGGATTCAACAGATTAGTGGTGATAAATGTTGGGATGGAAACTTCTCTACTTACAACATACTGCTATTTTTAATTGAAACATGGCGCATGCGATCAACAGCGATGCTATAAGTCGTCATCACATACGAACTTATACCTGAAACCCTCACCACCAAACGACAACGTATAAATCAACTTTACCATTTCCAAACGCACCACAAAAATAGGAAGAGCATCAAAATTACACAAAACCGAATTAACCAAATTAGTTCCTTGAATTTCACGGCCATGGCCATGGCGATGAATACTTCTTCTCTCTACTCCTACACCCTCCACCAAACCCTAGACCCCTCCTCCTCCACCTCTCCTTCGTCCGCCGCCATTTTCCGCCACCCTCCCAAATTCACCAAGGTCAATTTCATTTTCTATTATCTTTTCCAGACCATTCAGTTGATCGTTGTATTGTACTGATAATTCTCGATTGCGATTTTTCTCAGGTTTCGAGCTTTTTCCCCAATCGAATATCCATTTCCAGGTCGTCCACCCGTCAGCTACGGCGCCGAGGTGAGTTTTTCATTTTTTTCATTTGTATATTTCATTTTATGATTTAATTCTAATTGTATGATCAGTATATGAAGTTTTCTATGTTTACTTGTTGAGGAGTTTTCATGTATTCTCGATTGACTTGCTAAGTAATTTTTTCTAAAAAAAAATTGGTGTTGTTTGTGTAGTTGTTGTAAAAGCAGTTGCTACGCCGGAGTCAGCTGTTGAATTGCCGCTGACAGCTGAGAATGTTGAGATTGTGTTGGACGAAGTTCGGCCGTACCTGATTGCTGATGGGGGTAATGTTGTCCTGCACGAAATTGATGGCAATGTTGTCAAGTTGAAGTTGCAAGGAGCTTGTGGCTCTTGTCCTAGCGCTGTTACGACCATGAAGTTGGGTATTGAGCGCCGGTTGATGGAGAAGATACCTGAGGTGGTTGCGGTTGAGTCCGTACCGGATGAAGAAACTGGTCTTGAGCTGAACGAAGAAAACATCGAAAAGGTACGCTGGATTTTAAGTTGAGATTTCTTTTCATCTCTGATTGAATAATTTCATTTTTTTATGATGCGTTTTTGCTCAAATATTTGCATATTTTTGAGTCTGCTACTTACTGTGAAATAGGAGCATTAGATACAGTTTTATGGCATACAGTTACATGCTACGAGAAAGAGTGAATGGCTCTTAGAAATTCGGTAAGGTAGTGGGTATGTTATGTCTACAATCTCATTACTGTTTAAAACTTGATTTGTTGCTGTCTAGTAGTGTTAATTGTCTAGAAAGTTACAGAGCTTCGAGAATTTAAATTCAAAGCAACTGCTTCTTTTTTAAAATTTATCAGCCATCTCGACTTAGTTTATTACTTAGAGACTGAGGTTTGTTTAAACTTTCAGTTTCAAACTCAGCTAGACCAGGTTTTGCATATGTAAAATTACTAAAATTAGTTATAGAAATGTAAAGATACCAGCTCGTACCTGGTATCTGGGTGTTGAACCAAACCAATCTAATTTATTTATTTACAGTCATACCCCCGTTATTAATATTAAGAGACTATAGATTGGTGATGTGATATTTTAGCTGGTAATCTGATATGCCAAAAACAATAGTCATGCTACCGCCTTGAAAAATATAGATTGGAGATCAATTTATAATACACCTCAACTTGGAAGCCTCTGTGATTGATTGACTCTAGCACAGCCCCTTTCTGCAGCCATGTGTTTCCTTCTAGAGATCATGTCATTTTATTGCCGAATTGTCAAATATATTAGCTCATAAACTTACTGATATGCACAACTTATGTATCCTAAAGTTTGACATAATCCTGTTATAATTTGTGTGTCATTATAGTTGTCTGCACACCTGTTCTTGCATGTGATGGTTATTGCCGAGAAACATGTGATTTCTATCAAATATTTTGTAACAGTATTTTCATGCTCAAGAGACTTTTGTGTTCTTTCTTGTTCGTTAGGTCTCAGTTATCAGTTATCAGATACTATTATTTAAACAGTCAATTGTTATAACCTGACAAGTTATACTCTAATAGGTACTCGAAGAAATAAGACCTTTCCTTATCGGGGCATCTGGTGGAGAATTAGATCTGGTAGAGATTGAGGAGCCAATTGTTAAAGTACGAATAACAGGTCCTGCGGCTGGTGTCATGACTGTCCGAGTTGCTGTTACTCAGAAACTTAGAGAAAAAATTCCATCCATAGCGGCTGTTCAACTATTGTCATAGAAAGGAATTATATAATCATCTGTTGGTACCAAGGATTCCATCATGAGCACTGAAGATACAAGTCACATTCCAAAATGAAAGACTCCGTGCAAATGCAAAGTGTGTTTAAGATATGTGATGAGCAATACAGGGCTGAATTGTAGTACGACTTATGTAGCAGGCTCAGCGTGAATCTCATTCATTGGCTCCCGCTTGCTGAACCTTTGCTGCCATGTAAATAAATACACATATTGTACCAGTGTCTACACTTATAAGTTTGTGAGCAACTCTTTTATCTTGTAGATTGGTTTGCCTATTGCATCAACTCGTTACATCAAATTTACTACTTGCAATTTAGTTACATTGAAAGAGCAGTACTTTGTTATTGTTTAAAGTTTTCTTTCCAGGTACGACTTATGACACTACTCCATGGAAGTAGCAGTTATAGTATGTTTCTTACTACTCCCTCGTCTCACATATGTTGTTCCACAAAACTTAACACACATATGTTGTTCCACAAAACTTAACACGTTACTAATAAGATACGAAACTACCACTCACATTAAAAACATTATTCATTAATGTTACACAACATTGCCACTAGACATCAACGAAAAAGTAGTTTTTGCCACTAGACATCAACGAAAAAGTAGTTTTAGGCTCTGTTCTTTTCAACTTAAATTCAGATCCATTCAGTTCAGATCCATTCAGATTTGGACTCTCTTCTTTTCAACTTAAGTTCAGATCCATTCAAATTTGGTTAGTTCAAATTTGTACCACTTCAGATCCATTCAGTTCAGTTCCGGAATCCTCAGCTGAAAAGAACAGAGCCTTATTAAACTACGCGTTAATCCTATTAAGTTTTAAAAGAGCCATAGTTAACAAGTTGAACACTTCGCTTCAAAAAATTAAAGATCCAAGTTCTATCATTGTCAATTTCAATAGAGTGAAAAATACCAAAATGGGTGTTTGAAAGTGTGACAATCAATGAGATATTTCATTAGGCATTGTCCATTTTTGGAATCTTGTTTTACCAAATAGCATATGAAATAAGGGATAATCACCTGCAGTTGTGTTCTTAATGTAAAACACCATAAGCCATAAAATATCATAGTACATGTTCGCATGTAACACAACATTCTCATGTGGTTTTACAGATAATTTAACGAAAAACCCGGCGGAGCAGATATAGATGGAACAAAACTTTAGCTGCTAGTAGTGATTTCTAGAGCTACACAAAGAAAGGGATGGCTTTTAGATGAAGAACTGGTGGATGTGTAAGGTTTCTGAGAATGAGAGGTAGCCAGAACTTAATATGCCCATCCATCTCCTCCAAAGGTTGAGAAGATATGTATGCTCATAACCCGATCTTCGGCTCTCTGTCCATATGGACAAATTGGCAGCAATATATAGTACTCGCCGAAGTTTTTAGTGACAAAATAGCTTAATCAATGAATCAGCACCTGCAGTGAACAACCAAGGTTGCCTCGGATGGAACTTACAGTCCAAAACACCTGCAGAAAATATTATGGACACAATTTATCAGGGGGAGAGGAATAAACAATGAGCTACATCACAGAAATCATTTTATTATAGGGCTCCCAAGTAATCAATTACACTACACTTTAAGTACGTAAACTACAGAAACGAACAGTATCAAGATCACCACTAGTATTAGAGAGCACCTATAAACCCAAGTGTCCTCATATAATTAGAAACGTAGAGCAAAGACAGCCCAACACCACGGGGTTAGAGAGACTAGCAAAAAAAGAAAGTGGCAGAAAATAGTACCTCTTCCATCAGCAGCTGTGTGCCCTCTAAGAATTTGAAGAGGAACTATCAGTGGATCCTGACTCAAATCTGAATACACCATGCCGTGGAACACTTGTGCAGTGCAATCATCAGAAGCAGATGCAAATAAAGGGTAGGAGCGATGGTATACCACCTTGGTAATATCCTTCTCGTGACACCTATAAATTCCAATAGTTATATAGACCATACCAATGTGACAGCAAGTGAACTAAGAGCTTAAAGTTACAATAGTTGGAACACAGCTTCCAAGGCTATATCGGAACTTTAACAATCAAGCTTGTGCGCACAAGAAACGCAGAGCAGAAACTGAGTTTTAAACAGTTAATGAGAATTTGTCATTACAAGAATTTTACACAAAAAAAATTATTGAATCACGACAAACGTTCTATGGAATATTCAGTCCCCTGATAATTGTACTCTAAAGGGAAGGATTTCTACAAGTTCATTTGAAATTTCTCGAAATACCACGTGACAATCCTCACACCAATGATTTCAAGTTTCCAACCCAGAGATCAAATTATTAAAACAACTTTTACAATAAAATTAAGGGAATATTCTATTGTGGACTAGGTAGTCTAAGCCTAATTTCACAGTTCTTGATGTTGAGATTGCTGCATAAATTATAGTGTGGGCCATGTGAGTAATGAGTGATGTGGTGCATTCCAAACCACACGGTCTATCAAAATCTCATACACCCGGTCTACAAGTATAACCCAAATCAAGGGGTACTACTATTATATACCTGAGACTTCTGTAAGGCCGAGTTGCTAGGTCCAAGTCAAACCAGCATAACTTTCCATCTTTGCTTCCAATAATGGCATTGTCACCTGCATTCAATGGGAAATCAGAAATGCTTAAAGATGATACCAATGTAATTGCACAGTATCATTTTATACATGTCAGAATGCTAGACAAATTTATCACGCATGTTTGATGTAGTGTCGAGGGGGAATAATCAGGATGAAACATACCACCAGGATGAATCGAAACAGAAGAGATTTCGCGTACTCCAGCATCAAGCTTTTTAATGCGCTTTTGCTTTAACAGATCATAAACACGAACGTCCTTCTTTGTCGCGGTGAAGAAGATCGAAAGTTTAGGATGAAATGCTGTTGAGACAACCGGGATTCCTTTCAACTTGAATGGAACTCTTTGAGTGAGTCTCTTCGAAATTTGATGGATCATTACAGATCTTGAGTCAGGTATGTATCAGTTAAGAAATGACATGGTGCAAAAAGAAAGGCAGGCTCATTGATACATCACCCTCTTTCAGGAACAAATGTATAATTTGACTATCTGGCCAAGAATCATAAATTCTACTCGAAACAGCAGATCATGCATTGGTGTCCATGGAATCATCTATACAACTAAAACTAGATCATTTCTGGAGTGCTGGTTAGGATCTACCACAGTAAATGCTTAGGTGCACGAAATATCTGCCATACTAAATCATTACCTATATGACTATGGATGGACCCACGCAAATAAACTGAAAATAAATAAACAAAACACCAACACAACATGGAGGGAAAAAGGATATCAGCTGGCATCACTGTCGAAAGATAATCTCCTTTTCGATGCCATTCTACTTTAGTTACAGTCTGCAATCAAACAATAATATTATTAAGGCTATAGGAACTCTATACCGGTAATCAAGAAGGTCAATGTCAATATAACAGTACCTTAAAGTGCTTCAACCTAATTCCCCCATGCTTATCATCTTGAAACCAGTCGATACTAAGTCCACTCTTATCTGAAGAAATTTAAAGGATAATGAATGAATGAATGAAAAGAGGAGGGGGGGGGGGGGTATGGGTAAGTAGCACTAGCATCCTGACCAGAATCGTCTTTTGGGACTGGGGATTCAACACGGAGAAGCGTTTCAGTTTTTTTCTGGTGTTCGTCAGTTCCAACTCCGGTGTTCAAAAGAAACACATCATGACCCCTGTAAAAACATCTTCCAACGTATTAACATAATACCAGCATACATCTCAAGTAAGAAAGAATTCCATGATTTTAGTCTTACGCTGCTACTGCTAATATATTAAGCTCAGGTAGAGGATTCCATGCAACTTCAACGATCGGCTCACCAATATCCCAGATCCTAAGGCATCTTCCAGTTTCAACTTCCCAAACGCGAACAGTTCCATCCTTGGAACCTTTAGCAAAAATATTTATTAGAGCCAGATTCAACATTTGCAGTTATATATTTCAAAGTATATACAATGTGGACAAACCAGAAGCAATCCACTCTCCAGTGGACTCTGTAGATATAGAAACAACCGGACCGGTATGGCCTTTGTACTCAAGATAACATGTCGTAGGATACGGTTTTAGATCTTTACGACTTGGTAACTTAGGCTTCAAGGACTCAGGATCAACTTGGACCTGTAATCACAAAAAAGATTGTGCTGTAAATCTGTAATGTAATTTCTATTATATTAGATCCAATACAAAGTTTTTATATCAGAATTACATATACATACACGTTTCTTGCGAACTCTTGGGCATAAATACAGGTCCAAACAACGATCAAAACTCTCTTGGACTGCTTTATCGTAAGCAGGAACTTTTCTCAACGATGTGAACCTACATTTTCAAATAAAATAAACATGATGAATTTGTATGCAATAAAAATAGCAATCAAAGTCGTAGCAGAATATTGAAAGCACTTACTGCTTCGGAATAAATTTAGGTCGGTCTTCTTCAAACATGAGCTGATAAGCATTAATTTCTTCTTGTGTTGGGATGTATTCTGGTGAAGGATTATAAGATTCCTCGTGACCTAAAGTAATAGTTGGCATCAGTGGCAATAAATTTAATTATGCATAGAGAATCATCCAGCATATTTCATTAGGCAAACCTGGCAGCTTAGGTTTAGGGGCAGGAATATATGCCAACCCCTGTCTCTCTGCGGAGTCTGTATCATCCCACAAGGCATAAAATTTAGGCTCTTCCTTGGGTTTCTCATCAAACTTAATACGTCCTTCCCTGATGGCCCGAACATAGCGGAGAACCTGAAGGTTAAGCAAAAAATTATAGGGTCAGGAAACCATTAGAGATGATTCACCTATCAAGACACAGTTTATAGCACTTCTAACTCATCAGCCAAGTCAGACATCATCCAGATTTCCAAAACACAGAAAGTGAAGATAAAACACATGGTCATCGGGAAACAAGAACAATTGGTGTGAATAGAGGAGGAAAATAACACTAATAATAACGACCAGTGTAGGGTCCGTGCATCAGCTGAACCCTATAGGCTTTATTCACATCATCCCACAAGCAAGAAATAAGTAGAGCACATACCGTAAGGAATGCACAAGCATTATCTTGTCAGCTAGACCTCTAGTCAAACATGAAGGTATTATGTTTACCAACAAGAATAATCAACATGCATGTAGAAGGAATATAGTACTAATGATAACGACCAATTTAGAGTTTGTGCATCAGGTGAATATCATATCATCCCACACGCAAGAAATAAGAAGAGCACATTCGTAAATAATGTAAAAGCATTATCTTGTCAGCTAGACCTCCAGTCAAACAGGAAGGAACGTTTACTACACAGCGAAATTCAATGCATCACAGGGCAGCAACACTGTGAACAGTGCTCTAGCCTCTAGAAAAGCTTCTAAGCATACCAAACACCGTGATGCACTGCTAAAGAAATGAAATTCTGCTTAGATTATCCAACAGCACTTTACCATTTTACTCTCCCATTTTGATGGAATAAAACGCCTCTTCGGTTCTGGAGCATTAGAAAGCGGATGCTTGGCACCATCCCATTTGAACCAATCAACATAAGTCTGCACACCAGATATAGACCAATAGAAACAACGAAAATAAGCAATTCAGAAAGTAATTTGGGACAACATGACAAACTGAAAATAAAAAGAAAGAAACTGGCACATGTGGATCAAACATACAGGATAAGGATCAAAATCAGCATGAGGAGCTTTCCCTTTCAATAATCTTCGGACAAGTTTAGTCTCATCTTTCGTCAACTCCACCTCCTCATCGTTATACTCATCATATATCTTACGCCTGCATAAAGAAACCATAATAATAAAACAGTCAGGAATATAACATGTGTTCTCAAATCATATGCATGTAAGATACTGATAGAAGTCAGATAATGTATAGCATTAAGAGCGTACCAATTCTTTGAGTCATCAACATTAGCGAGAAACGAATCCAGCTTACTCTGCCTTTCCTTTTTCTTAATTTTCTTCCCAGACCGATCATAACCAATGTGTTCCTCATCCTTGTACCATTCTAATGGAACATTTCCAACTGTATTACGCGGCACAACCTGATATTTCATAGACAGAAAAAAGAACATTTCTTAATAAATATGATGTCCGACATTCCAAATACAGATAATTGACTGGCGAGCAGCAAAAAGCGAATGAGAAATTAGGTAAAAAAAAACTAGATGTGTAAAATTAGTTAGAAATACATAAATAGATATGGACAATTTGTATTTTCCCTCCACCCCATAGATAAGTCCCAATTTGACTTTTGGTGTTTTCCAAAAACTTTTAACGGGTGAAGTATATGATTAATTTGTTACCAAAGGTCAAATGAGAAGCAGCCGGTGGGGTAGAGGGAGTACAAACTATATTATTTCATCTCTTCATTCGAGAGAGAACCGAACGGGTAATCCAAACATACCTCATCCTCAGATGAATCACTCTCCTCTACTACTTCACGGGAGTCATCACTTTCCCCGTCATTGTCATCACTATGTTGATAATCATTACCACCATCCACACTCAAGCTGTCTTCACTTCCATCTTCATGGTCCTGACAACCATCACAATCAGAATCACTTGAAAGAACATAAAATAGAACTACAACATATACAAATTGCTCAAAGAGGAAATATGCACATGTCAACTTTAAGCATGATCCAACCAACAGTGCATTTAGTACATAACTAGAACTACAACATATACAAAGAAATGAGTAAAACATTTAACAAATCCAAAAACAAACATGTTCATGCTCAGGCAACATAAAAATAAACGCGAAAATGATTGGATTCTTCTCACAATTTTCATACAGAAAGATCAGAACTTTAAATTTCGAAATGAAGTGGGTAAAGCCATAAGTAGAGTTGCCATACTGAAAAGTGCTTACATAAAACAGTGCAAACATATATTTTAAAAGTTTTCAAGCCGGTTGAACAATTTAATCATCAAGAAGCTGGGATAAAAAAACAAATTCTATTTATAGAAATAAGACAATAACAGCCACACACATAATATGTTGTTCATCGTGGTAAAATTTACTACTTCCTCCGTCTCTTAATAATCTTTACACTTCCCTTATTTGGCATCCCACACAATGTATTACAATTCCATTTATATCCACTCGAACTCCCACTAAGACATTGTACATATTCACACAATAATTACACGGTTGCCACCAAAAGTAACTCAAAAAGTAATAATTCATACCCCACTGCAATAAAATACCACAAAACTACAACTTCTTAAATTTCCGGGAAAAAAAAACAAAACCCTAGAACTAACCATGGAACAGAAGTAGTAAATACAAGACCATCATACTGAAACATTTGAGCTAGTGCTGATGGCCAGAATTTCGGTACAGGCAAGACATGGAGACATTCTGTCTCCGGAGATTAAAGTCTCAAGGTAGCCTTGAGAACAGTAAGATCGGAAACCAGAACTGTCAGTTTCATCAAGCAAGGTGAAGTATAATCACACAGCAGCATGTGCATAATCTGATGTATTTGATAAACTGGACATTGGAAACAAGAACAAATATGTAGTATTATATTTGCACAACTGCACATTGAAGGGGTATACACCGTTTTTCTTTGTTTTGTGGTGTATAAAGTGTATATATATACTCGGGTTATATTTCCAGATGCCAGATTACCAGAATTACATAAACATTACATCATTACATGGGACCAGGCCTACAGGAATAGGGGATGAATCAGACAGAAAATGAAGGAACCTAAGAAAGCTAAAACCAAAGAAAGAAAGGCAAAAGAGGACGAGGACTATAGCAGGGGGTTTGATTGATAACTCATTTTCATGGATTTGAGGCTAGGTAAGCAAAAATTTAATTTGTAGAGCTCCTATCACATTTCCTCCTTCAGCACCCCTAAGCCGCAAACACAAGCCATCACAAGAGTACAGCAGACAGGCAACATCATGTGTGACTACTGTCTCCCAGCATCAACTCTTAAAAAAACTAAGCAGCAATTTATGTAACCTCATACAAGTAACTTAAAATTACCACATCAAAATTAGCATGTCTATGTAATAAAGCAGAAATATATGCATATAAGTACACTTAGTATTCCCAGGGACTCGATAATGAAAGCAGTAACGCCATTCAAATAGATCTCACAAAAATAGAACTGAAGTTATCGACCAATTTGCAAGAAGATGAATTATGAAATATCCACATTCAAGGATTCCTTGTAAAACTAACACAATATAGACTCGGTCAAACTTAATTAAATCAAGGAGATCTCAAGTAAGACGATCGAATAATTAAGGCATGTACCTCATCCTCCGCAAGTTCACTCTCTGATCCCGAATCACTTATTGAAATTCCATCAGATAGACCCTATAGAGAAAACATAATCATAAGAACATCCTCTCGGAGTAGAACTAATATTTCAACTTAAAGGGTCCATAGATTCCATCAGATAGACGGTAGACAGAGAAAACATGAAACAAATTAAGAACACCCTGGGTCCAGCAGCAGTCGATACTAACATATCACAACTATTTCGATTATTAAAAGTGCTAACGCTGATAAATTTCAGGCCCTAAAACATTTGTTTAGCTCAGGCTAATAGCTAATAGCACGAGCTGTTATTCTGCAACCTAGTTTCAGCTACAAATAGGCAATAATCAGTGAAAACCAGTAAAGAGGAAAAGGAGTTGCAAAACCCAAACAGGACGGAGCATTCCAGATTTTCTACAACGCCAATCTAAATAACAAATGGGCAAACAATGGAAACGTCGATTAAAAACAGCAGCAAGTACCTCATCATCATCAGAATAGAAAGGAGAATCTTCAGAGCTTTCAGCAGCTTCATCTTGTATACGATTGGTCGTTTCTTCAATCAATTTAGCTTTGAGTTTCTCCATCTTCTTCTTTTCCTTGCCACTACTGCGCTGCTTCTTCGAGCCGCTGTTCGTCATTCTTAGCCTCTGAGCAGCCGCGTAGTTGGAGGGAGGGTTTTGGAAATTGAACGTGGCTCTCAAATGAAATAGAATGTAGGGTTTAAGGGTTGCTAATTGATTCGCCTTAGAGCGTTTTAGATCGATAATTATTAAAGTCTCGTGAGTCGGACCGCTCTAGGTTTATATAAAACTGAAAGTCTGAAAGGGCCGAAAATTTCAATTTTGGTACTAAACTATTGGCCTCTGTAATTTTAGTACCATATATTTCCAGTCCCATATTTTTATCTCCTAGTAACTTTTTAGGCTCTGTTCTTTTTAATGGGAGATTTCGAAACTGAACTGAATTGAATGAATTTGAAATGAAATACAAATTTAAATTAACAAATTCTAAACTGAACTAAACTAAATAGATATGAACTTAAGTTGAAAATAATATACCTTATAAATTCTACATACTATTTTGATACCAACAACCAACTTTTCATCTGCAAGAGAAAAACTTGGGAGAGATCACTTATTTGTGGACTTTTCAAAAAGACCACATGATATCATCATAATATGTGATGTTATCAATACAATGTCCAATGTTA
>JAYMSL010000719.1:0-21441 GCA_036897195.1 Plantago coronopus
TTAGAGGCTATATTTGATTCAAATATTTCCTTTTTAATCTCATTCCTCCTTGTGGTTTAAATATTGCATTGATCCTTTCTCAATCAGAATCTAGATTTTTCAGTGATTTTTATAGTGTATCTATATGTTTACCATATATTTTGCTCAATATTTTCACTAATTTTGCTTGAAAAAGGTTAAGTGTGCAGGTAAAACGACACTCAAATCCACCCAAACTGCCCAAACTACCCCTGTTGCCTTTTGTTTTTACCGTTACCTATTTTTAACCAAAGAGCCGTTAATTAACCCCTTTAACTAACCGGCACCTCCATTACTTCTCTTCACTTTTTCTCAATCGCCAAAACCCTTCCCCAACCTTCGTCTACCTCCAGCAATCAACACCTCTCTCCGCCATCTGCCACCACCTGTGCTTAAATACCATCTTAGAAGAAGCAATCTCCATCAAACTACCTTCAATTGCAACAATGGCATCTTCTTCTGAAATTCCCAAGCCAAGCTCTCCAATAAACACCACTGAATCCACTCCTCAGGAAACCCAAATTGCTCCACCACCAACCTACAATCCAACCCCTGACAGCACTGGAAACACTCTTGCTATGGTTGAGGTTATCGAGCCTCTGGATGTCAAGTACCCAGGGGAAGAACGCTACCCAATCATGCTTGATTTCCTCACTGAAGAACAGATTGCGGCAATGCCCAAGCGTCCAGACCAAGTCTACGGTCCCTTTCCTAGAGAATCGATTCGATTAAGGGCAAAGCAACAAATTGAAAGGAAACAGGGAATTTTCGAACCTCCCATGGATGACCAGGTATTGTTTGATGATGTGGAACGGGATTAGGATTTTGTTGGGGAAACTGTTAAAACTCCAACAAAAAGCAAGAAAAGCAAGGCTGGTGCGGCTAGGGTTGAAAATGTGGTTGAAGAGACTCCTATATAAGGAGAATGTTGATGGGGAGCAAGTTGCTGAGGAAGCCACTAGGGTGAGAGGTTCTGAGGAAGCAGTGCTCCAGGGTGATGTGGTGAATAGGCTGGATGTTAGCCTTGAGGAAGAGGTTGCTGCAACCTTGGTAGCAGGGTTGTCTAACTCTGAATCTCAGGTTAATCCTGAGGTTGTGGCAACCCAGGAGAACACAGATACTGTCAATCAAGAAACTACTGCTCCAACAGTTGAGGTTGAAACGATGGTTGAACCAACCCACACCAGGGTTGATGATGAGGTCCCTGAACCTCAGGTTCCTGTCAATAATGAAGAGATGGTTGAAGATGAGGTTCCTGCAACCCAGGTTCCTGTGAACACTGAAAATCAGGATGAAGAAGACTCAATTGATAGGCTGTTTGCTGATGATGAGGTTTCTGATGATGTCAACAAGCCTACAAATGAAGAGGATGAAGGAGATGAAGAAGAAGTGAATGGGGATGATGATTCAGGTCCTTCAAACCCCACAATAATTCTGGCTGATGAAGAACCCCTTGGAGAGGCAGTTCTTAGGCACAAAAGAAGGGGACAACACAGTCCAGCTCCACCTGCCAAAAGAAGAAAGGTACAAGGGTACAACAACAAGTTTGTCACCAAGGAGGCTTCAAAGCTTTGGAAGAAGTTCGGACCAGATCCATTTTCCCAGAGGTACCAATCAATTATTCTGATTTCTCAAAGTACAACCTACTTAATTTTTTTTGAGGATAGGAATCTGGGAAAATCTGCTGAAGGATTTGGAGAGTATTGTGACGAGATTGTTAGGGAAATCTACTGCAATCTCTCTCCTGATTTTCTGGAACCAAGCTCTGGGTCCTACTGGTCCTTCTACTTTAGAGGAAAATGGTATAACATCACTCCCAGTTTGGTGAACATGCTTCTTGAAACCAAAGACTGCCATGAGTTTGTGTTGGAAGAAGACAATGATAGGATCCTTGATAGAATCACTGGTGGAGTGAAAACTAAGTGGGACAGTCGACGAAATGTTGCCAATCTCACTTCTCTTAGCACAGTTCTTCACTCTGTCTGTGTGAAAAATTGGTTACCTACTTCCAATACCTCCCAAGTGTCTGAGCTGCAAGCTAGGTTGCTGTACAGGTTGATCAAACGCCTACCCATCAACTTTGGTGAAGGAATTCTTCAAGCAATGGCCAAAGTACCAAGTGGCTCTGGTAACCTCCCTTTTCCCTCTCTTCTATGTGAAATTATTAGAAGACAAGGGTATGTGTTTGCTCCCATTGATGTTATGAAACGGGTGCAAAAGAAGATCAACATATCCAAGAACATTCTGGTAGTTGGAGGCTGTTAGTGAGCGGGTTGAGGAAGAGGTTGAAGAAACCCTAATGGAAACCATGACTGAATCTGCTCCTGCTGAAACTTCTGAACGCCCATCCGCCCTCCAGGCTACTCTCATATTACTGGAGAAATCTATTCTTGACAAGAAGGCAAAAATGGCTGTCTATGCTCAGAAGAAACAGGCTGAAATAGATGCTCTCCTCAAGCTGCGGCAAGTTGTCTTGGATGAATTGGCTGCTTCACATCTAGGGGGAGATGAGGATGAAGAACTCAGCTCTCAATCTGAAGGAATTTAGGGGGAGAAAAATAGTTATGTGTACTTGTTTATTTCAGTACTTAGGATTTTTTTTCTCTTTCTTTTTTGAAGACTTGTAATTTTTATGGATGCTGGTTATTAATGAAAACTATCTTTTGGGGCTCAATTTCTGGATATATTCTTTTTCTGAGTTCGTTCAAGTAGTTGTGAAGAAGCTGACAAAAAGGGGGAGATTGTAAGTGTAGCCTTTTTCAGGGTTAAAACAACCTGAGTTCAAGGATGCCACAACCACAGCTGAGGTTACAGCAACCGCAGAACCGCTACACTTGATTCGCCTATTTTAGGAGTTTTGCCACTTCTCAAATACTTGAAGATACTTGAAGATATTCATCGAAGATCTTAGAAGAATATATTTTGAGATAAGACCGGACTTTGGAAGACATCTTGAAAAGGGATTCTACAAGAAGTCTTTGTATGGTAACACAATCCTTGTAGGATTCGAACAACACTAATGCGGCGACTACTCATCTATATATATAGGGCCTTAGTTTGTTCTTTGTAATTACGCAGACTTGAATATTTTAAGGCAGTGCATAATTGCTCTTAGTCTGTATTTGTCTAGATAGAGAGTTAGGAGTTAGGAATTCATTCTTGTTACTCATACAATCTATCTAGCTGTTTAGCACGTTTGTGCTTCTGGGTATAGTTGCACCCAGATAAATTGCTGAGTCCTTCTTGCATGATTTTACAGCATAATTGTTTAGCAATTCTGTTAAGGTTAAACAGCTTGGTTGAGTTACTGGTTATCACAACCGAGTGAATAACCTAGGCTGTGTTAGGACGAATACCATAAGTATTCTGTAGAGTATTTAGATCTGGGAAGTGCAACACTTTCTTTCAAAGGGGGATAGTTATTATGTAATCATTCACTCGTTTTAAATCCCGATCATCATCACAATTCACCCGTTACCAGTTAGTTTATGTCTGGATGATGTTCTAGATAGTTGTGCTTCAAGCGGTATATATGTCAACTGCTTGAATTTCGTTCACCTAATTGTTATCAAGATAACACTTATTTCAGTAATCATCCATCACTAGTTTGAAAGTAAATTCTTTCACAATTAGAAGAGCAGAGTTGAAACTCTGTTTGACCATTAATCCTGAGCATCAGTGGTGATGCTCGACTAAAGACGTTGGCGGTTAAACTTTTATTTTCAAGATCTGGCTGAACATAGATTCAGATCTGGGAGACTCTTACTCTCATATCCAAAGCCCTCTCTGCAAAAGAGATTGCCCAGGGTTCCTTGAGTTTGATTTGAGCCCCATTTTCAAGAAACGAACCTTTCTGGTTCACTCTATACAGATGGTAGATGCATTTCTCTTGAGCATGAGTACAATTATGTTTTTAATATACGATTGAAGTTGTTTGGGATTTGAAGGGGAGATAGATAAGAGGTTATCAATCAAACCAAATCGCGATCAACACAATACATTGTACATTGATTAGTCTAATATGAATTGAACAAAAACACCATGCATGCACGCTGCTATAAAAGCTCCGTTGGTTCGGAGAATTTATCATCCTTCACAAGAGTCGCATATATGTAAAAAAAATGGTGTACTGAGACCAAGGCAACATGAAAATGAAAACCATGCTCTCATTTCTCATTTATGTCCAGTTGCACTATTCTCATTTCCAACAGAGTTGTAAATTAAACATGTACATGTCTACAGACTACAATGTATTCAAGTGTACATCTGCTCCATTGGATCGGTGTACTCCTCGACCTAAGATTGGCCTTTGCTTCTAGCAGTGAGAGTTAGAGCCTTTCTTTTTCCCTCAGAGAGTTTCATTAATACTACATGATCAGCTAAAACCTGAAGCTTCTGACAACGAAGTGCAGCTCAGTTGGTAAGACGCTTCACTTCCAACCAATAGGTCGGGAGTTCGAGTCACCCCTTTGCCGTTTAAAAAAAAAAAACCTGAAGCTTCTTCTCCTTTGCAATAAATTCTCTAGGATCGATCGGGACTTGTTTCAATTATTACCTCTCATGGGTTTTATATAATATTCAACACAAGTTTATATTCCACCTTACACTCAAGATATTATCTAATGTACGTAATTCCAAACATGATTCACCAGATCAAATCTAGTTCAATTAATTCTGGATCGGATTATATCGGATTGAATTTAATTCGGGTAATCTTGGGTTAAATGATTTCGATCAACTTAATTCGGGTCATTCTCATATCGGATCCTTGCGGGTCACTTCGGGTTCGAGTAATTTTTTCGGTAGAATTACCTTTCTTTTTCGAATCGAATCTCAGATCAAGTTAGGATCAGTTCGACCATCATACTCGAATTTCACATTTCAGATTCTGATCGGCTTTGTAACGTCCACTCTTAGCCAATATTCAAGAAAGTAAAGTAATAAAATAAATAGAAAATCTTGGGATTTTTTTTAGTGAATTACATAGTTTTATCAACCCCTAGTTTGGAATTGAACTTTGAGAAAATGGGATGGTCTAAAAGAAAAATGTATGTTAATGGACATCTCTTTCATAGAAGTGGGATATTGATTGAGAATCCAAGTGATCAGTTCAACAAGTCTCTACTAGTAGTAGTTGTTGATAAGAATGTTTGAAGAAAAAGAAAAAGCAGAGGTGCAAATTGCAAATGTTCCATCCCCTGTCTCTTACAAAACTGAAGGACGTAACAGTCCACTTACTTACTTTGTTGAGGACTTTGTTCCCATATTTAGATTGCTGTTAATTAACACACAGATTCTCCTTCTCCACAGATTGAGTATTTGTTAATTGATTCATTCAAGATTCAGACACATAACTGCATCTCCACAGATTTATTACTTGATTCGTTCAAGATTCAGACACATTCCTGCATCTCCACCATTCCATCCCCCTAACCTTGCTGCTAGTTTTACTGATATATATACACACCCTCAACAAATCACTCACACACTGCCATACTCAATCCAACAACAATGACACACCCATCACCACCCCTTCCCACACACACCTCCCCTCGCGACCGCCGTCACAGATGGTATGGTGCAAGGCCAATCCCGTTCCTCATCGCAATCACACTCGGCTTGATCTTCCGTTTCGCTGTCCCCAAACCGGACTCACTCACATCGAAGGCCTGGTCCCTCCTCTCCATTTTCCTGACCACCATCTTCGGTCTCATCCTCAGCCCTCTCCCGGTCGGAGCATGGGCTATTGTGTGTCTCACTGTAACCATTGTAACCAAGACTCTGACGTTCGCGGCTGCATTTTCTGCTTTTACGAACGAGGTGATTTGGCTGATCGTGGTCTCCTTCTTCTTCTCGAAAGGGTTTACGAAGACCGGGTTGGGAGATAGGGTGGCCATGTTCTTTGTGAGGTTGTTGGGGAAGAGTACGTTGGGTTTGTCGTACGGGCTTGTGTTGGGCGAGGTGGCCGTTTCACCAGCTATGCCGAGTACGACGGCCAGGGCGGGTGGGATTTTCTTGCCGATTATCAAGTCTTTGGCTCTCAATTCTGATAGTATGCCTAATGATCCTTCCGCTCGGAGGCTTGGGGCGTTTCTTGTTCAATCTTCCAATCAGGTTACTTGTTATTCCTCTGTTTTCCTCTGTTTTCTCATTTGCAAATACTTCTGTCTAGTATATTGATGATATGATAAATAGCTAGCTATGCTTAGTATATTGATGATATGATAGCTAGCTAGCTATGCTTAGAGTTTATGGTTTGGTAACTACAAACAACAAAGGAATAGCTTGCCTACAAAAATTGGGATTTATTATTAGTTATAAGATGTCGAGGAGGTCAAAACAGGTTTCTCTGTTTTGCTCTGTTTTCTGATACATAACTGTGATTTTGTTTATGAGATCACTGCCTAGCTATGCTTCATTTTTCCAATTTCTTGTAGTTCAATGTTAGTGAAGTGATCTATGATTTCATACAGAGGTTTTTCTCTCTTTTCTGATTGACAAAGTCGACTAAATTGGTATAACTCGTACGAGAAAACTTTAACTAGAGAATACACCACCACCAACAACAAGTACTTGTTTTATATCTGTTCTTCATACAGTATACAAATCGGAATAGTCCTGATTGGTATTTCTGATGTTTTTCTGGTCTGGGGTTTACTGATGTCTAAGTAATTGTATCAGAATGCGCAGACATTGTAAAATGGAGAAACAAGTAAATAAACTGTGTTCTTATTTACTTGAATGAAAATGATCAGTATTTATACAGAAGATTGCTTGAAGAGTAAGCAGAAACAAAAAATGGAGGGAAAGTTAGTTAGGAAGAATATGATAGAACTATACAGAAGATTCTAGTAGGAACTAATAACCAACTTCTACTCTAATGACATTCACAATGTGTATGAGATGCTCTAATGTATCTTGCTCTTCATAGTGTTGGCACATTTCTTCAGTCTTCAGCGTAGACTGCTTTTCTTCTTCTTCTTTTTGCTTCCGTGCCAGCTCCACTTCTCTTCCTTTCTCTATTCTGAACTTTTGTTCTTGACAAATTGTACACAGAATCTTTTCATCATTGTGAATTGATTAAATGAACTAGGAGGAGGCTAAAGTGGCTGTTAGCATAAGATGATCGAAAACCTTTTAAACTAGAATTAGCTTCAAGGATCACCAAGTTGTTCGATAAGTGATTCAGGTGGATATTGTTCTGGCATTGGGAAACCATAAGAAGTTTTAACACTATTATCTCGTCCTCATCCTGACTGTTGATGATATGAATACGTTCTTTTCAGCTTCCGGAACTTTAAACTGTACTCAGCAATCTAGGACATGCTGTGCTCCTTGTGATAAATAATGTATCTTTTTATTTTGTAACAGAATTCAAATTTCTCAAGTGCTCTTTTCTATACGGGTGCTGCTCAAAACATGTTGTGTTTCAAATTAGCTCAGAGTCTTGGTGTTGACATTCCGAGCCCATGGTTGACATGGCTAAAAGCTTCATGTATGCCTGCAATAGTATGCTTAGCAGTGAATCCAGTTATCTTGTATAAGATATATCCTCCCGAGATCAAATCCACCCCTGAAGCTCCGGCTGAGGCTAAACGAAAATTGGAGCAAATGGGTCCTATTAAAAGGGACGAATGGGTGATGCTCGGGACAATGCTTCTCACAGTTTCGTTGTGGATTGCAGGGTATGAGCAATTGAACTGGCCAGTTCTTTTTAGTGTTTACTGTTAATTGTTGAATAAAATTCGAACACATCTATTTATTTGTTAGATCATTTATTGAGTATGTGGATTGCTAACACCGGCCTCATCATTTTGGCAGGAGTGCTATTGAAATGGGAAGTGTCGTTGCAGCTCTAATCGGCCTGTGTGTGCTTCTTCTTACTGGAGTACTCAATTGGGACGACTGCTTGGGCGAGAAATCTGCATGGGATACTTTGGCTTGGTTCGGGGTTCTAGTGGGGATGGCAACACAACTAACAACTCTTGGAGTAGTCCCATGGATATCTCATTCTGTGGCCAAATTTCTTAAAGCTCGTTCTATTGGACGTTTAGGTGCATTTAGTATCCTCCAGGCAGCTTATTTCTTCATCCACTATCTGTTTGCCGGTCAAACAGCCCATGTAGGTGCTCTGTACTCAGCGTTCCTGTCCATGCACTTAGCGGCTAATGTTCCTGGACTGCTTTCTGCACTGGCATTGGCGTATAACACAAATCTTTTCGGGTCCATAACACACTATAGTAGTGGCCAGGCCGCTATCTATTTTGGAGGTATGTTCTAGTTCCACATGTAAATTTGAAATTTCAAGTATTTCTTCTATCCTCATTGCTGCGAAAATGCTGGGATAGTTTGGTTCTTGATGAAAGCAAAGTGCATGATAAACCTTCCTTATCTCATAAGGCGAGCGATTACATTAGGCATTTCTCAACAATTTGTGTCTGAAGTAGAATTTGGAGTTGAAGTGTTGAAGTGATTTTGAATTGGTGGCGTTGTTGTTTGGTGCAGGTGGATTCGTTGATCTTCGAGCAGTTTTCAAGTTAGGTTTCGTGATGGCTATAATCAACATAGTCATATGGATTGTAGTAGGAGCAGGGTGGTGGAAACTTCTGGGGCTTTATTGAGGGAGGATGGCCATTCATGGTGAAATTGGAAGGTCAATGTGTGGTCTTCTTCTTGGCTGACAGTGATACTATATATCGTATGTATGTATATCAAGACAGAAGCAATCTGCTCAAGGTGTTTGCTTCTCTTCTCACTGGATGATGATGATTCTTTTCAATCTTGTACCCGCTCCCTGTTGTGCCCGCTCCCTCTGACAGGGTGACTTTTGATCGTAGGACAGGCGAAAGGCGAACTGCTGCTGAATTTGGTTGATCGAACTGTGTGATCACCAATTTATACACTTAGTCGTTGGTCGGACTATTCTACTCCTAGGAACGAAAAAGTTGTATATGTATAACATACTTTTTCTCAGTTGTATATATATATAAATATACTTTTTCTCTATTTCACCTCACATTATCTTAAAACGTGTGACTAGTCTCATACGAGACTTGGGCGGCAGTAGTATATCCTGACAATTTGCTACAAGGACATTTAAGTATCCTATGAACTGAAGTCACATTTTAACACTACATTCGAACAATATCTGTATTATTGAACTACTGTCACTGTTGAATGTGTATATAACTATATATCAACCTGATGTTATATATAAAACTGGATTTTCACAACCAACCTCCAAAATGAGAACACTATTTTTAGTGGTCAAAATAAAAAACTTGGTCAAAGTTAAATTAGTTGGTTTCCATCTGCTTTATGGGAGTTTCCTTTACATGCACAGATACTCCGGTGCTAGATTTCATAGTGTAAATTTATTTTTTGAAATGGAACTTGAATTATATAATAAGTTAAATGGTTACTGTGTATGGACTCTATTAATAGAGGTACTAAAGGAACAGGAGAAAAATGTAGAACCGAAAGATCTTTTGTGTGATCTTCCCGCATGTATTTCGCGGATTATCTTAGAAGGGTAGATCATATTAGGTAGAGTGGCTTTTGGGTAAGTACTACAGCAGTGTGTTGTTGGTCTGGGATGTAAGCACTTTTTTACGTTAATATAAGGTGCTAGACTCCACTGTTTTCAAAAAAAAAAAAAAAAGGAGAATTTTCACAACCGACCTTCCAATTACCAGAAACTATTTTTGGTGGTCAAAATCTCTACTATTATACTAATTATATTTTAGATGTCAGTTATTAGTCCCAAAAACTAACGGTTATTCAGTTCCTATCCAAATCACTTAATTCACAGAGTTCTAATGTCAGTTAAAACTCAATAGTTTTCTTTTCCTACCCAATCCATTTAATTACACAAACACAACTGCAGCAGTCAATTAATTCAAATCACAAATCTTCTATACATCCTAAATCATCTTCTCCTATTTCATCAAGTGTGGCTTTCTAAATGCAAGGATTTAACTTCACAATGCATTGCATCCTCTCCAGGTAATCATCATTCATCTTTAACATTTCTGATTTCAAGTTTTTGGTTTCTAATGTACATGGCCACATGGGTTCCTAATTAATTCAGTTTGATGCTCTTGGTTTTGATGAATGGAAATGGGTTTATAATTAATTAAAGGTTGCAAATCTTAATCTCAACCTCAATGAAACGTACCTCTCCATGTAATTTTAATATGCTTATGTTCTGCTACACATGGTTTATGCTGAAATCAACATCACACAACCAGTTTGCTTTTTTCATGGCATGCTACGTGTTTGTATATATGTCTCACCCAGTCTTTATATGAACAACTATGCTCCCAGTTCTAGCATCGAAAATGACTACATTTCAGAGGCCTGAATAAGCAATACTGATTGTTCAAGAAACCTGTAGGACTTGGTGATTTCTTCAATTGTGCAGAACACATACTATTACCAACATGGAGGATAACATCATGGCCCCAATTCCTGCTGATGTTATGCTTCAAGTCGAGACACAAAGGTCAAGAGCTTGGCAAATACAAAGACAAAGATGGCAATCGATGACCACTGAACAAAGAAATACGAGGAACGCTCGAAGACGTGAAAATTATGACTCTGAAGACAAGCCACTCTGAGACAATGCATTAACAATGATCGGTTGCGCTCCGGTCAGTAGCTACATGACACTTCCAACATCAACTCATATCTATTACTCATCTATAATTCATTTCCCGGTGCCTACAGAAACTGAAACCACACATGCCGCTGCAAACACTTCTCCAGTGGAAACAGTACAGACTTCAATCACCCATCCTACAGGTGTTTCTCATATATATCCTTATGTTCTGTTCAGGCAATTACTACCATAACGTAGTCACAGTTTTTGTCCAGATTACTTACATTTACCAACAGGTCCTCCCACAGTAGATCAGCCAATAGAGTCGAACCTCAACAACGACGAAGTTCAGGTTGTTGGCACTTCACGTATAACATATTTACCGCACTCCACATTTGATTTGACCACACTTCCTCCCAATCAACATGAAGACTCGACATCACATGCTCAAACTTCAAATGTGCACGGTAGTAAATGCTTCCTCCAATTTCTTTATGATTTATTATTAATCACTTACAGTCTTCCATCTTCAAAACAGAACACCAACAGGAAGGACATGCTCAGTATGACTATGATGCTGTATCACTGCCACTACGATCAAATCTTCATAATATCGCAAGGTCTTTTGTGGAATCACCTGCATTTCAGGTCTTACACCTAAAAACTCCAACAATCTGTGAATTTTGTCAAGCAAAATTATTTGAAGGAGAACGGGACACATTCTGCTGCAAGAATGGAAAGTTACTTCTACCTGCAATTCCAGTACCTCAGGAATTACTTAGTTTGTTCACTCACCAAACTGCACAAGGGAGGTCATTCAGAAAACATGTGCGTGCATATAACCACGTCTTTGCATTCACCTCGATGGGTGTTACTTTCGACCAAGCTATAACTAATGCACCAGGAGTTTACACATTCAGGGCTCATGGATCTGTCTACCACAGAATTGGATCATTGTTGCCTACTTCAGATACTCGGCCTAGATACCTTCAGATGTTTATTTACGACACCGAGCATGAGACAGATAATCGTATGCAGGAAAGAAATACTTTGAATAGAGCCCTGCTTGAAAAAATCAAGAGAATATTGGATGCTCATAATCCCTTTGTTAAGAAGTGTCGCCAACTTGCTCAAAATCCTAATCTTAACCAGTGTCAGCTTCTCATCAAGGAAAGACCTGCTGAAGACAGACAATATGTCATCCCCACAGCGACACAAGTTGCAGCCGTTATTTGTAACAATGCCGATCTTGCTCATGCTACTAATAGAGACATTGTTATTCAAACTACTGGAGGTCGTCTTCTTACTGTCAAGGAATATGCTGGCTATTACGACCCTTTGCAGTACCCCATTTTGCTTCCTTACGGAACATACGGTTGGGACATCAACAGCCATTCAGTCCATGGAAATAAAGTCACATGTTGCGACTACTATGGTTATATGTTGCAGGTCAGATCATTATTCGATTCCCTAATAATTTTTCATCTCCCCAAAAAGTTTGTTACATATCATCTACTTTAAACTATGCTTTCAGATTCGACTCTACCCTTCTATACTACTACTTGGAGGCAGGCTACTTCATCAGTATGTAGTCGACAATTATGTAAAGATTGAAACTCAGAGGTTGACATACATAAGAACTCATCAAGACACCATAAGGGCAGAGTTATACCAAGGCCTACAAGATTGCTTGCACTCTGGTGAAACTGATGCAGGTGAGCCATCACGAAACTTATTACTTTTACAAATTATTTAATCATCATCAATAAAATTAATGTTATTTTTATCACTCTTACTTCTATCTTAGCACTACTGCTACTATTAATTATACAACTACTACTGTTGTTCTTAAGCCCCTGTTCATTCCATACTCTTTTCTCACATACAGCAAACATCGGGCGTCGTATTGTCTTGCCCTCCTCTTTCAATGGAAGTGAAAGAGACATGTACCAGCGCTTTCAAGATGCTATGGCAATTGTGCGCAAATTAGGCAAGCCGGATATCTTCCTAACCATGACTTGCAATCCAAACTGGAAAGAAATCCAGGATGAACTCCTTCCAGGACAAACACCGCAGGATCGTCCTGATTTATCTACAAGAGTTTTCCGAGCTAAATTTGAGTATCTTAAAAATTTAATATACAAAAGAGGAGTCTTGGGTACATGTATTGGACACGTCCACGTTGTTGAGTTTCAAAAACGTGGCCTCCCGCATGTTCATATGTTATTGATGCTCCATGAGAATGACAAGCCAAAATCACCTGATGATTATGACGCTATAATTTCTGCTGAAATTCCAGATCAGCAAGAAGAACCTCTGCTTTATGATGCTGTTAAGAGGCACATGATACATGGACCTTGCGGACCAATGAATCCCACCGCTGCGTGCATGAGAGATCATAAATGCAGGAAAAACTTCCCCAAACAATTTCAGCAATGCACCATTCAAGGGAACGACTCATACCCACTTTATCGTCGGCGCGACAATAACAGGTACGTCCCAATGGATTCTAATGGTGACAAATTCGTTGATAATAGGTGGGTCGTTCCATATAATCCGTGGCTACTTTTGATGTTCAATTGTCACATCAATGTAGAGATTTGTAGTAGCATTAAGAGTATCAAGTACTTATACAAATACGTGCACAAGGGGCCTGACTTTGCAGAAATGGAGGTCAGAACAGGTCCTAATTTGGACGAAATCAAGAAGTATGTTGACGGTAGGTACATATGTGCACCAGAGGCCCTATGGAGGATTTTTAAGTACCCAATGACTCAAATATATCCAACTGTGGTCCGCCTTCAGTTACACTTGGAGGACATGCAATTGGTTCACTACAGAAATAACCAAGCAGTTCCAGATATCCTGACAAATCAACGCAATTCCCGCACAATGTTAACCGAGTTCTTCAAGGTTTATGAAGCAGGCAGCGAACCAAATCTGTACCTGTACTCGGAATTTCCATCGTATTACTGGTGGAATAATAGAGACCATACATGGGTAAAAAGGACAAACTCACGACATGTCATTGGTCGTATATATGCTGCATCGCCAGGGGATGGAGAGAAATTTTATGAGCGAATGTTATTGGAGCATGTAAGGGGGCCTAAATCATTTCAGGACCTGAGGACAATACATGGTATTGTGTGCAGTACATTCAAAGAAGCTTCACAAAAGTTGGGAATTCTAGAGGAAGATGAAAGTATTAGAATTTGCTTAAATGAAGCAAGCACTGTTCGTTTACCATCTGCTCTTAGAAGACTCTTTGCTACTATCTTGGTATTTTGTGAGCCGAGTGGAGTTAGAAGATTGTGGGATGAAAACTTTAGCTTCATGACTGAAGATTACAGCACCGTAAGTTCAGCATCAAGTTCATATATCACAAACAGGCTTCTTCATGACATTAACTCTATCCTGCTGCAACATAGAAAATGTGTCACGGATTTTGACCTTCCTCCTATCACTCAGAATTTACAACATATGGGAATCGCTTCCACTCTGGTTGATCAGGAACTATTAATCCCAATTTCTCAAGAAGACCTCACTTCAGTCCATCACCTCAACGACTGCCAAAGACATGCATTCAACACCATAACAAGTGCAATATCAGCAAATGACAGCTCCGTCTTTTTTGTTGATGGTCCGGGTGGCACAGGGAAAACATATTTGTATCGTGCATTACTCGCATATCTAAGAAATCAAGGGATTATTGTTCTTGCTACTGCAACATCAGGTATAGCCGCAATCCAACTACCAGGAGGCAGAACATCTCACTCTAAGCTACGCATCCCTGTCAAAATAAATTCCAACTCTTTCTGTTATTTCAGCAAGCAATCAGATATGTGCGAGCTACTAACAAGTGCATCCGCAATTATCTGGGATGAAGTACCAATGGCCAACAGAAATGCAATAGAGACCGTTGATCGCACTCTCAGAGACATGCTTGGAGTTGACATACCTTTTGGTGGAAAAATTATGATTTTCGGTGGTGATTTCAGACAGGTGCTTCCCGTTATAGTTGGAGGTACAAGAACACAAGCTGTAAATGCGAGCATTGTGCAGTCTCACATATGGCCATCTGTCAAGATACTTAAGTTGGAGAATAACATGAGAGCACTACATGACCCAAGATTCTCGGAGTTCATCTTGCGTGTCGGCAATGGTGAAGAACCTACTTTCCTTGATGACATGATAAGAATACCGGACGACATGGTTATCCCATGGGTCAGTGATTCATCGATAGATCAACTGATATCATCTACTTTTCCTGATTTGGAAAATCATTTGTTTGATCTTGATTATATGATTCAGAGAGCCATTATAACACCACTAAATGAGGACGTACAGATGCTCAATGAAAGGGTACTCCAGAATTTGTCAACCCAAGATGAAATTACGTACTACTCTTTTGACTCAATAGCAGATGACACCAATAATCTATTCCTGCCTGAATTTCTAAACTCTCTAAATCCTGGAAATCTGCCACCGCACAAGCTGAGTTTGAAGAAAGGTTGTATTATCATGCTTCTCTGGAACATTGACCCAAAATCTGGACTTTGCAACGGGACCCGGTTAGTATGTCATGGATTCGGCAAACATTTCATTGATGCCGAAAATATAACAGGTGCATTTAAAGGAACCAGAGTTTTGTTGCCACGCTTACCGTTAAAGACATCTGAAGACGCAAAACTTCCATTTCAGATGACACGGAAGCAATTCCCAATAAGGCTTGCATTCGCACTGACAATCAACAAATCCCAGGGGCAAACGATACCTCATGTGGGTATATACTTGCCCAATCATGTTTTCAGTCATGGCCAATTATATGTTGCCCTTTCCCGTGGAACCACTGCAGCTACTACTAAGGTTCTGGTGAAGGACGGTAAAATAGAAGGTCAGGAAGGTGTTTACACAAGGAACTTGGTGTACAAAGAACTATTCTCTAACATGACTATTAACTGATCTTACAAACGGTTATCATGATGCACATCTATACTCAGTTCCTGTATCTTCTACAGTTTGTTTCTTTCATGTTTTCTTACAAGCAAATATATTGTTTCTTTAACCCTCATTTGTTGTATGTACAAAATAAATTAGGTTATTGGCAGTTGTAATTACCTACACAAACATGTCACAACCAAGTACACTACACCAACTTAATATTATGATTAATGTTTTATAATTATATACAGTACACAATGCAGAACCATTTTTCCATACTAATTCTCGCACAATCACTTCTGCTCTTTCTTATAACTTTGGGTTTTAACACTAAACATCTTCTTCGGTAACATGTTTACACCAATAATTCATAATTACTAAATTAAAATCACACATCAAAGGTTCAACACTTACTCTTACAAAAAACAAAATTGTTCTTCATATACTCTTTTTCTCTAATATTACAAATGCTAACAAAGAAAAAAAGGGCTCATACTGTTAATTTTAACACGCGGATTTCCGCGTGTCACATTTACTTGTTTTGTCTCAAATTTAATTTTTTTTCTTTTTCTCCATGGACCATGGGCCTCATTTCCGGACCACATAACAAAAAAAGTTTGAAGAAAAAAGTCTACCGGGCCTCTGAAGATCTAAACCACATGACCAATTTGAGGCTACCGGGCCATGACTTGACTCAAGACAAAGTCTAGTACTGTTGCAGTGCCCAGATTCTAAGTTAGAATTACATAACATGACTCCGTTAGTCCTATAAATATCCGTTCCAAGTCAAGTCAATGCATATCGAATTCTAGCTTCGCTCCTGGACATAGCTAGTAGTCCACGACTCCACATAATCTTGGCTGATCAATTACTCTGTTTCCGAGAATTCGATTGTTTACTGAAGCAAACTGATATTCAACAGATTATCAACGTATTTATGTTATTATTGGACTTTAGGAAACAGAAGTTACTCTTGTTCCTTTCGGAGAATGCACTTGTAACCATCTTTTTATTTTCATTCCATTCGATCTTCATTTCTTCTGTTGTTCTTCGAGTTTATCAAACTCTCACAGTTAGCTCTATCTGGAGGATTTCTGGAAAGGAGTACTGATTCTCCAAAATTCATTGAAGAAACTGATATAGCCTTATGGTAACCGGATGGACTATGCGACATGACGGGCTAATATGAATCTGAAGGCCTTTGATACTGGGCAGCCTCATAGTGATTTAACTCTCATATTAATCCTGGAAAATCGATTAACTTCACTAACTAATCATGGACAATTTAGTTTCAAAATTTCTTCTTCCTCCTTCTTCTACTAATAGGTATGTTAATTACTTTCGGATTTAGTTTCAGATTCTCCAAAATTCATTGAATAAACTGATATGTTCTTAAGCATGATTTTATCAACAAGAAATACCCAGAAAAAGCTCTGTTTACCAGAATTTATTAAATTGCATTAATTGAAGGTGTATATATTCAACAACTTACCTATATAGACTTATGGTAGTCGGATGGACTATATGCGACAGGACGGGCTAATGTGAATCTGAAGGCCTTTGATACTGGGCAGCCTCATAGTGATCTAACTATCATATTAATCCTGGAAAATCGATTAACTTCACTAACTAATCATGGACAATTTAGTTTCAGAATTTCTTCTTCCTCTTTTATTTCCTATAGTTCATTTGTTTGTCGAATTTACAATACCATTTCATCTCAAACAAACATTATTTGAACATATGATTATAAATTTACAATACCATTTCAAATGTATAATTTCACACACTATATGCATGCATACATACATATATTTCCAGTAAAACAAATTCGACGACTAATTTATACTAACTTTACTCCAAGAACAGGCCGGACTGCAGGCAGCCGCGTAAAAACTACCTGAACTATTTCCTGCTCTTCATGTACCTGCACTTGTGCCAGAAGTAAAAAATGTACCAGGAGTAAGATTGTAACAAAAATCGAACGATATTAACGAAGAGTAGAGGAACAGAAACGGTTTAAGGAATCGAGGCCTGTGCGTACACAGTTTCCTTAAAGCAAATTCGCCCTCTCACTTACGGTGCTTGAGACGTTGGACGTTTGCCTCCCAGGATACAACGATTAATCGAAACTACTAGTTGCACACACTAGCAATTTCCGGCGAACTGGAAAAATGCCTAGATTATACTGAAGGGGAAGAAGGATGCAGGAGAAGAGAAGAAGAGAATGCCTTTTTCTGTGTGTTCTCTTCTCTGCAACTGAAGCTTATATACTAATGGAACCTTCCACTTACAAATGTTGTGGGATGTTGTCAATCCCCAACCACTTGCAAGCCCATGGATCACATGAATCCAACACAAAAGGGCCAAGCCCTTTCCTTCCTCTTGATCCAACAAGATCAAACTTGATCCAACTCTTCCTCACTATAGTCTTTCTTCATTTTTTCCAACAAGAAATGGTTCCAACATACACATATAGTGGTTACACTTACACATGACGAATACTGGTCAAATGCGAACAAGTATGTGAGTGTGAAGATACTTTCTTTCACATGCTCAGGGCAGGTTCCGGACTAATGTGGCCGTTTAGCCCCTCCGAATTTGGGGCTCCCCATCCAGAACACATTGTCGGTATGAATAGATTTACATATAAAAACATTTGTTGAAGTTTAACAAAACTCAATCGTGAAACTCAAAGGAAGAAATAAATTTGAGTTGGCCAGGCCCAAAATTCCGGCCTATTAAAAACATGATGGTGCCAGATCTAGTTTCTTATATTTGTGGGTGGGGGGCGGGGGTGAGGGCTCCGACATAGATAAGACCAAGTTTTGGAGCCAGGTGTCCAACCTAGAAAACTTGGACGTATCGGGAATAAATCAAGAGACATTTGTGATCCGACTAAGAAAAGTCTTACTAAGCCTCATAATCATTCCTAATATCCCTTTCTCATTGCAAATTAGAGAATGTTATAATAAGACCAGTAACACTATCAGACTCTGTTATAACTCATTTTTTCAAGTCAAGCAGGCCAAAGCGACTACATTTCGCGTTGGGTAAGAACCCTATAGGCATATACACAACATTCAACACCTAATTGAACCTTTTGACTTGTGATGTTGTTGCGGTTGCTTTATAACAAGTATATGTTGATTGATTTATAACGTGATTGAGAAACATTCATGTAAAATTTCAACACCCTATTTGGTAGAGAAGGGTAAAGTTAACGCCTACTTGGGCTTAAGATTTGGCCTATAGTAGTAGGAGTGGTAGTATTATCTTTATTTTGGTGGTTCGGTTTGTCAAATGATTGAGTCCACTTCTCCACATGATTATCGTGATTATCAAATAAAGCCACCCCCTCCCTTTTATAATTGCACATTTACATCTCAATTATCACCATAATAAATTTAAACATAAGCTGGTTCAGCAGTAAAAGGATAAGTTGGTTCAGCAGCAGCAGGATGAGGTTACAAGTAAGAGATCCATAGTTCGAATCATATGCATTGCACGTTTATGAGGAAGGACTTTCTGGTCACGTGATGTTTGACTATCGAATAACAATCTAATCACTTATCAATCAAGAATCGATCATGTGGACCGGTATAGTTACACACGACATGGGTGCACACCTGACTATCGTGTAACAATCTGACCACTAATCAATCGAGAATCGACAATGTGAACCGGTGTAGTTACACATCATGAGGTGCACACGTGTGATTTCGTTCGTTTCGTAACGGAATTGCACAAACATATTTTTAGAACCACTCAAACGATTTAATACAAAATGTGAGTTCTACTTATACACACTTTATTCTATTTATATAATCTTTACCGATATGGGATGCGGGTTTTAGAAGTGATTGTTCTTGTAATGATAAGAAGGTGGTGTAAAGGATACTTGTTGATGAGTGAAGCAAGAGTTGCGTGATTTTCACAATGTAATCCGTGAGATGGTGAAGACCATGCAGTCAAACTTGAAAAGATTGGCCAAAATCCAATTCAATGGATCTTCTTATTATTCACAACTCATTAGTCAAATTTTGTTTCATTTTTTAGTGATGGCATTCAAAGCATGCGCAAGCAACCATGCATTGGCTCCCACCGACCAAATTATGAATATGAAAAAATAAAAATAAAAAAACAAGAACAAAAAATGTAGTTCAAAATACCTATAAATACGCACAAAGAATGGAATTATAAGAGTCGTCAGGTGGTAATAAAGTTTGAGTAACACAAATAAGGTCTGGAATTCGTGATAGTCACATAACAAACATTTTCCATCGACATAGTGTTAGCTCAAATACATCATTTCAATTACTCCCTTCGTCCCACAAAACATTACCCGTTAGGGTTGGCGCGTAGTTTAATAAAATGAGTTAAAGTAATTGAGTAAAAATAAAAAAATAAGTGGGGTAAGTTACTTTTTGAGAATATGTGGTGATAAATAAGTGTATTGATATTAAAATAAAATTTTAATGTGTGAGGTAGATTCCTTATTTGGTAATGAATAAAGTTTTGTGAGACGTTCGAAAATGGAAAGTGGGTAAAGTTTTGTGATACGGAGGGAGTATATCGTACTTGATTCAACTTTAATCCACACAAATTTTTCGCACACTTTTACAATTGATCCTACTAGAATGCCAAAGTTCATCTTTTCAAACTCTTGAACATTGAATTGTTATTCATGAATATAGTTTCACAAACTTTGGCTAAAATCTTAGCTTAAAACGCCATGCCTAATAGCAAGCTACTTATTTTCTTAAAGATAGTTTAGATTATTGGCTACTCTAGTACTTGAGATTGACCATTATCCAAAGCATAACAAATCAAATAATGAAGATATACTTTAATTTCAGTTATATTCATCTTAACTTAATTCAGTACTAATCTATTCAATTCAGTTCAAAATCGTTCCATTCAGTTCAGAAATGTGAATTTAACGGGGTTAAATTATATCCATATTACTAAATTGATGCCTCTAATATGAACACACAAACCTCTCACACAATGTAATCATGTAAACACACAACACTAGCTACACCATAAAATATGTTAACAAAGTTAAAAATTGGAATATTCTGGTTTTGTGCTTGATTACATCTCACGGGCAAACTTATATCTTTCTAAACAGTGTTTAAAATAACTAAATAATATTAATTAAGTCGCTAATCCACGGTTTTGATTCGTCTAATGAATGGATTAGCGTGATTAGTTGCAATTAATTAGTCTGCTGCAGGTTTTATCTACCTTGAACTCCCAAATGTCCACGAATTCGGAGCCTCGAGCCCTGTGCTTATACTATTTAATTGTGATAATACTACTATTAGATTCTATTGCAAAATCTGGTAATGTGGATTAGATTCTATGTCAACATATGTCAATGGGGATAATGTTTTTGTTTTGAAAGCTTTATATTGATAATCCGAACACTAATTAATCGAGACCTAATACGACATGTGTTATACTTAGAGATATTACATGAATTGAGTTTTAATGAGGCTTGCCCGGCCCCGGCCCTTTAAGACTTAAACTCGGCCAACTCAATAAGATAAACGAGCCGAACTCAAACCTCTTTTTGTGTTCGTTTAAATAATAAGTCAAGCCTGACTTGACTCGATAAGCTCGTTAGTGTTAATTATTTCCAAAAATATACATTTTTACAGTTCGGTTTAATGTTTTCAATGAATAAGGTTCATTAAGCTTCATTATCTTTTTCAATTCGAGCGGAGCTCGTGCTTCTTACAAGTTATTTAAGCTCGATACTCGGTTTTAACATGTGTGCATGGTGTGATATTGTCTACTTTGAACCAAAACTCGCACGTTGTTGAAATTACAAAAACATCTTCATACCATTAAAAGTCTGGGTCTTAGTCTCTACT